>OY856413.1:464554878-464637378 GCA_963693085.1 Alisma plantago-aquatica | reverse complement strand
GAGTGTACATATCACACCATATATCCTTATGGTGTTTGTCTATCTATACAATGTTTTTTCAAAATCTAATCCATTGATCTTCATGGTTACAATAATAATAGGTCACATAAAAAATTTGAACTTATTTGGATGAGTGAAAGTCAGTAATTCAAGCACAACAAAATCGATGCACAAACTAATTTGAAATATATGATTTTTTCCTCCTTTATATGCACGACCTATAAGTGTCCAAATGGACTAAAATTTATTATATAGTATGTTCTTATGATAATTAAGAAGATAAATGGTTTACATTTTTCAAAAATTTACTACATCTTCAAAAATGACTGAGGTGTACGGTGCCTCCGGTACACTCGAGTGTACATATATATATATATATAAATATATATATATATATATATATATATATATATGTATATATATATATATATATACAGAGAGAGAGAGAGAGAGAGTGTCAGACTGGAATACACTCGAGTGTACGGATTACGCCGTACACCTCAATGGTGTTTGCCTATCTAGACCTTGTATTTCCAAAATCCAATCCATTAATCTTCATGGTTACAATAATAATAGGTCAAATACAAAATTTGATCTCATTTGGATGAGTGTAAGTCACTCATCCAAGGACAACAAAATCAACGCACAAAACTAATTTGAAATGCATGATTCTTGCCTCCTTTAGATGCACGACCTATAAGTATCCAAATGACCTAAAATTTATTATATAGTATGTTCTTAAGATATTTAAGAAGATCAACAGTTTAGAATTTTCAAAAAGTTACTACATCTTTAAAAATGACTGAGGTGTATGGTGTCTCTGGTACACTCGAGTGTAGAATACACTCGAGTGTATTCGGAGCAGAATACATTCAAGTAGTTTTTCATGATGCAATATTTTTTTCAAAAATATAATTCGTTGATCTGCTTATATATATATATATATATATATATATATATATATATATAGCGCTATAGAGCATATCAGATCTAATTGGGGTAAGCGTCACCATGGAGATAGCTAGATACCATTGATGGGAACACGTCTGCTTTGAATGTTATTGACAGAGTAGCAGTTAAAATGTTCAAGAAAGATTACAAGGAGAACCCTAAATATGTGAAATGGCTAGCGAAGACTAGGACATTTAGGATCTCTAAGTGGACAGAGAAGTTTACTGGACGAGAAGGTAATAGAGTTGCATAAATGCTCATCAAAATACACCCCTTAAAGACCCCGAGAAGCATAGGTTCTATACTGCCCCACCTCCCGAGATCCAGGATCACTTAGTACAAGACTTACCATGTAGTGGTACTAGTACAATTGATGTTTACCAATTCCATCTTAATTAGTGATTGTAGTAATAATTTGATTTTGCTTTACTAGAGAAGGTGAGATGAATAAGAACGCCTCTTAACTTTTCTATTAAAACTCTGTGCTTATTTAACTAAAAATTCGTTTTAATAAATTTATAGATGAAGAATACTTTTTTGACCGAAAACGGAGTACAGTCCACAATGTGGGGAGCTATGTCCACAATATTTTCTTAACTTGGTGTAAGATTCATTTATTTTTTTATCTATATTTAACTAAAAAGGTCACAACATGTCTTTGAGACATGTCAACATTTAATTTGTCTAATCACAATGATTGCAGTCTAACTACGTCTGGTAAAAATGAAAATTATTATAAAAATTATACAAAGATTTAATGTTATTTTCTTCTGTAAGGGGGTTAGTTTGCCACTACAAATACGCCTGTAAGCTATGGTTTCAGAAATTATCATTATATTATTGTGTTGGGTTTTTTTTATTTCCATCATAGAAAAGACCCGCCGTAGTAGCGGTCCCTACTAAGGAAATGTTATTGCTGGACTTTTTATTTCCATCATAGGAAAGACTGTGTCATGCCGCGTTAGGTTATATCCTTGCTCGCTTTAGAAGTTGACCTACTAAATGTAAATCCTGGTGCGGCGTTTTCCAGGACCAAACTTCTTAGGAAGACCACTGCCGTTATTCAGCTATCTCAAAAAAGGAGTGTGTTGGACCCGATTAATGTATCTACTTGGTTGAAATTTTTAGTTATGAATAACTACATGACTATGTAAAATATGACTCCGTCACCAATTCATCCTCATCATTCATGACAAAATTAACTATTGGACTGAGGGGAACAAGACTCAATATCAACTGTATCTTTCTTTTGTTTAAAAAAAACCATGTCCTTTTTTCATTAAATCAATGTCAACTCATTTTAAAACATATATATTACTAAGTTAAATACTCTTGAAACATGAGTAGTGCAAATTTGTTTTACCTTTTTGACAGTATTTGATCTCCTTTGTCTCACATAAACATAATCAATATCTTTCAAGGGGAATTCTTACTTTACAACTTATTCATCCTTGCTTATTCTGGTTGTAACCATGTAAAATGATACACAGTTTGCAAAAGGAGGCTGTGGTTTTCTTTTATGCCCACCTACAAGTCACCTACTATATTACTGCATTACATAACTCGTATTATTTTCTCCTACTGTTTCAACAACTAGTTCCTTGAGATCTCCACCAACCAACTCTGGCATGTGTTGAAGAGTGTTTCTAATTGATTTCATTTTGAATATATCTTTGTGACTTTATCAGCTAAAGTATTAGCTTCCCAGAACTTGAATATCAGTCAGATCTTTTGTTGGTTCAAGAGTTAATTCTTCACAGCTTCAGCGCATCACCAAACAACTTATCTTTCCCTTTAATATAATCCACTACAATTCTTGAGTCTATTTGAATGATAACTTGTCTTGCTTGCAGTTCTAAACCGTTTTGAATTGCATTTAGTTCTCCATTAAGAGGGTAACCTCCTGCAAACCTCTTTACACTGTTTTGAATCCATATGTCATATGAATCCCTTATTACATATCTTGTGTTGAACTCTTTACTTGTACAATTTACATCATCATTCACCATGATTATGGTTTCAAACTCACTAGGCATTTGTAACTGGGGGATAATAGTAATATCATTTCTTCCTACGGATGTATATTTTCTTTCATTAACCTCAATTATCTCATCCTGAGAATGCAATAAGTTGACCTCCAAATAGAGGGCTTTAGTTAAATATGAATCCTTTTCTAGAGTTCAGCTAGATAACTCTAGATTCAGGATTATTAACTCTAGCAGGAAGCCTAGCATTTTTAGTTCCAAGCATGACAAACCCATCAGCATAAGTTTAGTTTTCATCTATATTATCATTCATTTTCTTGATATATATACCATATTGAATTTCAACACCATTATATTGAAGTTCAAGCTCAAGGAATTTCTCTTACAAGGAGTCTATGCTATCATTATGAGTTTTCTCAATTTGTTCAAGCACTCATATTCTAGCATATAAATCATTAATTATTTTCCCTAACTTCTTTTTATATTTGCACTTTGAATGAGAAGAACATGAAGCATGAATCATATTGTTAAGAGCATCTTTTGAGAGTTCATTTGAACTTACCTCACTCATCTCACTTACTTCTTCACTTGTGCTACCCATGATAGATATTTGTCATTCTCCTTCATATGAGCAAGAATCACCAGAGGAAGACTTCTCCCAATTGTCATGGTTGCATTTTTCCCCTTCTTTCTTTCTTTTCCTTTTTCTTGAATTCACTCTCTTTGTTGTATTCCTCTTTCTACCTATGGCTGCTCTTGTGGTGTGACTTCTTGGCTTTTGGACATTATTTTTGTAACGTCCCTTTTAACCACACTCATAGAACCTAGGAGTAGAGGAGGAGGAGGAGGAGGAGGGTTTACCCTTGAAATGTTTTCCGTTTGAATAATGAGAAATTCAAGGTCAATAGGGGGTTCATATTTAGTTGAGGATAGAGAAGCTTGGCTAATAACTTGTTGATGCACAATAACTTCAATTTGAGTTTTGAATGCATTGTCCTTCATATTCATGTATACTTTCTCTTCTACCTTTTCATGTTCTTCTTTGTTGTCAAGTCTTACTTCAAAAGCTTTTAGATTTCCTATGAGCTCTTTGATAGCAATTTCATTAAGAGACTTTGTTTCTTCAATGGTTGTGACTCTTTTTTTCCCCCATTTGGGAAAAGACCTAAGAATCTTTGAGTTAATTTTTCCTTGACCCATCATATGACCCAAAGTGGAAAGTCCATTCATAATAGTGTTGAGTCTTGCATGCATTTGAGCAAATCTTTCCTTCTTTCCCATCTTGAATTTTTCAAGAAGACCATTGAGCATATAGAACTTGGATTCTTTGAATTTCTTAATGCTTTCATAAGGATGCAACCTTGTTCCAAATCTCATAGGTTGTATCCAAAGATGAAATCTGGTTGAAGTCAGTTGTAGTGAGGGAAAAAATGATGATGCTAATGTCTTTAGCATTGAGTTGAGATCTCTTCAAGGTATCCTCATCCCATGTAGCAACTTATCCCTCTGCCTCTTTGAACAACCTTCCACATGTCATAGTTCATGCTTGGATGTATAATTGTATTATCCTCTTCTAATATAGGAAGTTTATCAGATCAAAGATAGGTGAATGCATGTATAGGCCTCCCTTAATGTTGTGAGATCCCATCATATTTTTTCCCATCTTCTCTACTCCTACTGAGTTGAAAAAGACCAAACTCTAATACCAATTGTTGGATCTATGGGCTCTAGAGGGGATGAATTGAGCTAAAAGAACTTAAACGAAACACATTGGACCTTCAAGATTTTAATTAAAGATATTGCAATATTGAAAAGCAAGGGAGAGAGAGATTTAGCAAACACCAAAAGAAGGCTAAGATATATTGTGGTTCCATCCTCCAAAATAGGAGACCTAGAGGGGTCAATCCCTAAGATTTTCAACCATGTCACACTTCTTATATTTCCTTATAAGAGTTACAACATATAGACCACCCTTTTCAAGGTCAAGGGAACTTATCCTTCCATTTAAGGGAAAGGGTGCCAACAACCTTACATAGGGCTTACATGTCCATGACCAAGATTCATCTGCCTTGCCAAGGACTTACCTACTTTTGCAACAAGTCTTTGGCCTTCTTCAAGCACTTACCTACTTTCCAATGAGTCATCTATCTTTAAGGATTTACCACTCTTGACTTGGATCTTCTGCCTTTGTTTTCACCTTCACCTAGGAGAAGCTTTCACCAAGTTTATAGATAGAGGTTGGGAAAAGGAGTGGAGAGATTCATAAGATGTATATTGGAGCAGATCTCTTATAAGGATCCTAACTCACTCAATCGAGATGTGTATTAGTAAACCAACTCAAGGGAGAATAGAGTCTCTTGGAAGCAAAAACACTCAACTATAGAAAGGGATAATAGAAGGAAAACTTTGAGTGAAGTCCAATGGACCCTTTTTATGGTTGAGGTTGCCTACTAGCCAATAGAGACCTTTAGGATCAAATTCTAGATGTTTTGAGTTTTCCAACAGATATATTTTTTAGTTTTGCCACACTCCAATGTCTAGAAACACTTCTGTGCAATTTTCCATACAATTTTGTAGGTTGAGTTATCTTTTAGGAATCTTCACCGACAACACTATAAGACAAGTCAAAGTGTTGGGTGTCAGTCAAGTTTCCATTAGGATAAACTCGCACAAACATGAGCATTGCCAAGAGCCAAATTAACTATTTACTAAGTTGCCACCAGGACAAACTCGGTCAACAAGCCAGTCTATAATCACTTTTGGGAAATGCTCAAAAACTTATTAAATGTTCAAATTAGGTGCTATAAATTTTCATTTCACTTAGTTACAAGTCATACATTCAATAAAATGATTTAATACATGTTTAGAATAGAGATTGTTACAACCCCAATTTTTGGGTTCTTTTGGTGAGAAATGTAATTTCTCCTATCAAAGATATTTGAACAAAAAATGATATAATTTGTTTTGATTTAAAAGGAATTCGTTTACAATAGCCTTATTGGTTTTTTTGTGGGCTTGATTGGCTATTGGGCCCAATAACAAGGAAATTCAATTATTAAATGATTAAATAAGAAAAGGAGAAAAGAAAGATGTAGAAACCTCTAGAAGGCAAAGGAATGTTATCCAAAGTTGGATTTCATGCCTCTTGGGTTCCTTGGGTTCTAAGGAGTCCAAAGTTGCAAAGATAATGCAACAAGAAAAGAAAAGATCAATTAAGTATTTCTTTATTAAGAAAGAAATTTAAAAAAATGATAAAATGTGGAAAATAAGTGGAAAGAGGCATAATTGAGTTATCCTTGGTGGATTTTCTTATCCAAAGGATTCCTAATGTTAAAAGGAATGCCAATGAGGAAAATAAAAAGAAAGGTAAAGAGAAATCCTTAGAAAGAGATATTTTAATAAGAAATAAACAAGATAATGGGAAATAATGGATGTAGATGCATCTAGAAGGATAATAAGTATCCTTAAAAAGGAATTTCAAAATATTAGAGTTTCTTGGGGTCCAAGGAGCCCCAATGAAGAAAAATAAAGAGAAAATACCAATAATACAAAATAAGAGGATAATGTGATGCATAGTTAATGATTTTGGTGGCATTGTTAAAAAGGAAGTATATTCTACTAAAAGAAAATAGATCTTCTTGGCCAATAGATTAAAAGGCAAGGCTAGAGATAATGAAAGAGATAATTTTCATATTTCTAATTATCCATTAAATAAGGAATATTAAAGAGATAATTAGGAGAGAGAAGCTTGCTTCCTAATGAAGGAACTTGGGTTCCAATTGGGAAAAGAACTCATTGACTCATGGATGCACACGTTAGGGCGTGGATACCCTCCCCTATATAAGGGGTAGAACCTTTGGACAAGTCCAGAGGGATCCCGCACAACTATATCACTCTTCTTTGCCTTCTTCATCAAAACCCTAACAATGAGGGTATAGCCCTATCCCTGGAGCGACGAGGGGTTTATGTGGTCTTTCTTGAGGCAGGAAACATCCACGACCACCCACGACAGATCGGCCACCATAGATACACTACCGTCTTTGAGAAACTCCTACCCAATGTCTGCCGACCAGTTGCAATTGCGGCAGCGGTCGCATGCTTCTCCCGCTTGGGAACAACCACCTTGGCAGCAACTTGAAGGAGCCCCAGGTGCGTCGGGGCATGGTGGAGCTAGGGGAACAACCGACGGCAGTCCTTGAGCCCCAAGGAAGGAAGGGCGGGCCGTAGAAGGGAAGCCATCAATGGCTAGGTCGTGCGCCATGAGGAAGAAGATGACCAAATGATGGTTGGACCGTTTTGCCCCTCTGAGGTGAGAAGAAACAATGACTTATGTGGGGGCAAACTAGTCAATTCGTTATGTTTCCCAAATTGATTGCGTTGCATTGATGGAGCGACGTGGTAGCTTCTGACTGGTCTGAAAAGGTAATTATTGCCAAAATCGTATCTCCTTATTAGTAGCTCGGATGAATACGCATAAAATATGAAAGTTGCTCAGAAAAGAGAGGGGAATCCGTTAAAAATATATTTAGAATCTAATTCCTCTTGAAATTCGAAAAGTAATGGAAGTTATCAATGTTAACGTGTAAATGATTAAGAAACCCTATTTTGAGATGATTAATGTATTTAGTAGGGTTTAATGGATGATTAAAGTTGATATTAACATGTTAATTGTAAAAAGGTACATTAAGAACAAAAAGGATGACCTTTGCACATAATTGGTTTAATTTAGAGTTCCATATGCATAAATATGCTTTAATGGTCCTTGAAACCCAAATGTTAGTAATCGTGACTCTCAATGGCTTTAATTCTTCAATTCATGATTCAAGTTGAGATATGATAGTTCTAAGCTATTTTGAGTATAAAGGTTCCTAATTGTGAATAAATACCCTAATATGGAAATTCGGATTTTCTAATGAATAATGGTGGAATTAATGATAAATAGAGTTCATATGTCAGTTAGATCATAATGAACTATGAATTGTTAAAATGAAAGGAACCAAAGATGATAATTAGGCCTAATGATCTTGTCATAAATTAAAAGGGTAAAATGGTATTTTTAAAGTAAAATAGGCTTAATGGACTTAATTGATGGATAATGATGCCTATAATCCTAAAATAAGGTTATATGTTGTTAAAAGGTAACCTTAATATCTTTCATGAAGAATAGATGAGATAATTAGGGAAAATTAGGGTTTAAAATAGTAAAAATGAAGTGAAACCCTAATTGCAATGGAAACCCTAAAAGTGGACTAGAAACCCTAGGAAGAAAACTAGGTTTAATAGATCTTGATGGCATGATCAATAATAGGAAATTGTATGCATATTTCACGATCTCATTACGTGCTTGCTTGCCTATATGGAATTCTTGATTGATTGGATTATTCTATCTCAAATCAGCCTGACAGGTATGTGATTATGCTTATGTATAATCACTTTAGGTTCACGGAAATTCCCGGAAGTTTTATCAGTTGCCTGAAAACAACTACTTGGATGATTTTTGTTTCATGCACAATAAAGTGACTATGATTATCACTATAAATATGTATATATAACTGGCTTAGATGTGGGTCCTCCTCTGTGGCCTTGCAAATGCTAAAAAGGGTAACCTAGAGCAAGGTCTAGGCTATCATGAGTTAGAAATTGGGCTACCCATGTGTAGCGCCATGAGACTCTCTAGCACACCATGAGTTAAGGAGTGGGCTACCTACGGGTAGTGCCATGTGACTCAACCCTAGAATTTGATTCACCTATTAGGTAGGATCATGAGGGGTTTAATGGGGATCTACCATAAGGAAGGTAGCATCCAGGTTTACTGCTAGGACAGCGTAGAGGATAGAATATGGATGGATCACACAATTATATTTAAAATGTAAAGTTGTTTGTTAAATCATAGTTGACTGCAATATGTTGTTACAGTTAATTGCATGATTATTATTTCTCCCACATACCAGCTTTATGCTGACCGACGTTTTGTTTTTCGGCATTTTAGGTTCAAGTGAAAAGAACAAACAGTAAAGTGGCATATGTGGAATTAAATGAGAATTAAAGTACAAAGGAGGATTAGTTAGAATAGACTCCAGATGTGGATAAAAGTAGATATCCAAGTTTTTGAAAAAGATATGCAAATTTAAATTTTATTACATCCTTTTAGTTTAGTTAGTAGAATTTGATAATTTTTATTGATTATTTGTTGAATCTTTGATCCAGAAATTGGGATAATGACTCTGACCTCTTGGTCTCCCCTAATTGGGGGTTACCGGGAGGCGGGGTCATTACATTCGGTATCAGAGCATAGGTTCCTCATATAATCTTTAATAATTATTAAATTTTATAATCTCTGTAGAACCCAAGGGAGTTATTAGAGGAATTTATGAAAGACAGAGGTGTCTAGAAAAGGATCACACCCGGGGACTGGCAAGATTTTCCTCCGCACCGCTAGTCGGAATATGAGGACTCTCGGATTAGTGTGTCTGCCTGGCCAATGTCTCAGGATTGGACTCGAAATAAGATACATGTAGGACTCTCTCATCTTGTTCATCCCTTCTCAACTCAAATGTTGTTAAGGATTATAAGGATTAGGGTTTTCTCTCTATTCCTCACCATCTTGAGGTATGCGTAAGGTTGATAAGGTTTAAGGAATCCTCCACCAAATTAATGAAAAGCATGTAAATAAGATGTCATGGACATAAGCATAATAGATTAAGCATAAAATAATGAATAGATACATGTGTAGGTCATATGACATAAGTTGTCATGCCCTCAGGAGAGACCTGAGGCTAGACCTTCTTGTCAGGAGGAGAATTAGTCTTAGAGGTAGCAACCCCCATTATAAGTAGATACCTGGCACAATCCTCTGAGGATGATGCTAACCCTAACCCTAAGTGGTGGTTAGAGAGAGAGATGTCATGATGAGGTTAGTGAAGAACCTATAGAACCCTACGGGCATATGCGAGTAGGGCATAGCATGCACCCAGACTACGTTAATAGTGCAGTAGGTTGAAACCCTGGCCAGAAGGGCATGATAGAAGGCTTATGAGATAAGCATAAGGTGCTATGGATAATCTTGAGCAAACATAAGTTTTAACATAGGTATCACCCATGTAGGGGTATGTTTGTGAGCTTGATCCACCTTCATGGGGAGAGGACCTCTGGTAGTGAGGTTGTTTATAGGGTTAGCTCTAGAGAGAGAGAGCAAGACTCATGCAAGAAGGTAGGAAGCCTAGACTATGAGATATGAGGAAAAGTGGGGAGTTGAGGATGATGCGACCTAAGTGGATGATAGTGGTTGCCTAATGCTTGATCCCTGGAGGCTGATAATATCTTGGTTGCCATTAGAAGAACCAAACCCTAGAGAGAGCATGAGGCTTCTAGTACCTATCTGCCTATCGTATAGGTGTTTACCTTCTGAGATAGGAAGAAGAGTTCCTTAGACTTGGAGAGGTTTAGTAATAGGTTATGAGGCCTTATACCATGTTGGTTGTCCTTGAGGAAGACTCCACTATGAAGTGTTGTTCAAGTAAAATGAAAGTGAATGTCGTACCGTATACATGCTTGGCTCGTGGTTAAAAAGTTGAGCAGGCAGTTGTTCATTAGAAAAGTGAACCTAGGGTTCCTAGGCCTAAGAGGGGAAGTGGTGTACCTGATGCTCATGATGAGGTTTGAGTTTCAATAGATTCGAGCATGGTACTCCTCATGTTTAGACGAAAGGGAAACCCCTTAAGTTTAAGGTATGCTTAATGAACCCCTCCCAGCTATGTTGATGACTTGGGAAGGTATGATCTTGATCCAAAGTTGAGGATGAGAACAAGTATGACCTAGCATGGTTTAGTAAGAGGTCTGCTTGTGGCTTAGTAGCTTACTAGGGTTAAGCATGCCCATTTGGATGTAAACCCTAGACATAAGAGTGGTTGTGACGTTTGTTATTAAGATGTAGTTTCCTCCCATCTTGGGAGAGGGACCCTTTGATAGGGTGTATAGAAGTTTTTGTAAGTTTTGAGGCAACCTAAGGAGGTCTCATAGAATCTTGATAAGCTAGGTGAAGTACATGGTATGAGAATGAACCTATAGACCCATAGATAACCATCTCTAAGTGCATGTGGATGTGTTACCATCAAGGTAATCAGTATGGGGCTTGACCAAGGTAGGCAGGTTGCCATAACCCTTATGAAAGGATGAAAGTTATCGCATGAATGTAGAGAGAGAGATGATGAAGGCTTGGGTAAGGTTCTAAGTTGTACATGTACTATAATAGAATCCTAAGTCTATCCTAGGGTCAGGTAGGGATAAGACCGATGGAAGTAGGAGTTGCCTAATTCCATAGTTGCACATGGCCATAGGGTCAGGAGGTAACATCTATAATTGTCTGAGGGCCATGGGTTACGAGATTGATCACCTTAATGAACTCATGGGACCCAAATGGCAGATGAGTAGAGCAATCTTTGGATGCATAAGGGAAGAGGGATGACCCCAATAGTGCTGGCAACCTACAAACCTAGAAGAGATGACGAAGGATTGTGTGGTGGCCCAAGTAGGTTCGAGACCAATTTTCCATGGAAGTAACTTTGATATCGATATGTTTGTGATGTAGAGACATATGTTGCACGTTTCAACTTAGATTTAAAGGTGTACTGACAAGGTGGGATGTACCATCTCTACTCTTGGAACAAGAAGAACTCTATATTTGGATTGCATCCAAATGCTTATTTCCTCTTGTTATGGGAGTGAGAGATAGGACAGTACGCATGTCATACACCAAGGATAAAAGATGAAGTGAGTTGTAACATTGATATGAGGTATGAGGACAGAGATGATAACATACCCTTATGGATTGAACGATACATGGATGGTTTACCAACACTAAGAGAAATAAGGTAGTCATATTATGAGGATGTTTTTATCATGAGCTATGAGTTATACAAGGTTGAGTTCGAAAACCAAGAGAATAAGCTCAGAGTTTTCTTGATGAAGATAGACTTAGAGTTGAGATAAGATAATAAGTGTAATATATGGAGGTGTATGTCATCAACTTTACCTAACACCTAAGGATGTGAGGTGGTAATGGATGCTCTAGATGAGATGCAGCTACCTAGTTTAGCTAGAGGCTAGAAGAGGTTGTTAGGTTAACCCTAAGTTTGAACAAAGGAGATAAGTTTGGCTAACACTCAGATGTAACAAGATATGTTTAACAAGTTAGTTATTGCTTGGTTATCCAGCCTAGGCCTTGATGCAATAAAAGGATGGTTGTAGAACCTCAGATGTACTTCTTTGGATAGGACGGTGATAAAACCCTAATGAGGGTGGTTTAGGGTTTTGAGGAATCGATCTTGAGTAATCATGATTTAAGATCACCATATACCATGGTACTACTAAGATAGTAAGGTACAATAGTATTTGTGATGTCTAAGATGAAAAGTGTACAATGATGCACGTGGCTCGTCGCCATGCATGTCAAGAGGCGAAGGATGAATAGCAGTAACCCAATGTAGTGATATAGAGGATAAAGAGTCCCCAAGAGGGAATGGGATGGATCACTATGGATGTTGTGGTAAGTCTCCCGTGGACCAAGGAAGGTCGAGATGCAATAGGGTTATGGTAGATCGCCTTACCTAGATGAAACAAGAAAGAAAAGAGTATTGCCAAGGGACAGATCTGGTTGACTACATGTGAAAGAGAGATAGTTCAACTACACCATGATGCAAGTTCAAAGGTTCTTGAGTTTGACCTAAAGGTTCACTTCCATAAGGTGGAAGAACTCGATGTTAGTATAGTTTATCACCCCTAACTATTGGTTAGTACGATACAGACTAGAGGGTCTGATCAAAGCATGTGTGCTCATTCAGGGTGATATCTAGAGACAATTCTTGTCTTATATAAGATGTGATGATAACCACCATATCCAGTGTCGGGATGTAAAGGAGCTCTATAAGGGAGGTTGTGTTGATCACCATGATGTAGGTGAAGGGACCTCACGAAGTCCTAAAAAGGACCACAATGAGTGCAGATGAAGTCGCTTTTATCGTATGATGGCTGAAAGGAGCCTAGGGACAACATTAGTCGTAAGTTGATACAAAGTAGACTAACATGTTGTACACTGTGGGGGAATATGTGACATGAAAATCTGACCCCTCTAAGTTATAGACAAGAGAGTTGAGTCCCCGATGCATGGGTTCTTTTTGAGATGGTTTGGTGGAGAAGGTTAAGTTTGCCCTTACCCCTTTGGATAATGTGATCTGTGATGAGTTACATGTGTCCAATTTAGACCACTATGTGAGGTACCCAGGCCATGGGCGGAGCAATGAACCTAGTGAGCCCCAAGGGAGGCTGAAATGACCTGAGTCACCTGTGAGGTTTATAGATGCCAAGGTGAAAGAACTCAAAGTAAAGAATATGTGATGATAAAGGTTCTTTGTAAGAGCCATGGATAAGGTAAAGCCACATAGGGGTCAATGATGGACATGGAAAAGTCTTATCCTGAATTATTTGTTTTCTTGATGGAATTTTGAGGACAAAATTCCTATAAGAGGGGAAGGATGTTACAACCTCAATTTTTGGGTTCTTTTGGTGAGAACTGTAATTTCTCCTATTAAATATATTTGAACAAATAATGATATAATTTGTTTTGATTTAAAAGGATTTCGTTTACAATAGCCTTATTGGTTGTTTTGTGGGCTTGATTGGCTATTGGGCCCAATAACAAGGAAATTCAATTATTAAATGATTAAATAAGAAAAGGAGAAAAGAAAGATGTAGAAACTTGTAGAAGGCAAAGGAATGTTATCTAAAGTGGATTTCATGCCTCTTGGGTTCCAAGGAGTCCAAAGTTGCAAAGATAATGCAACAAGAAAAGAAAAGATCAATTAAGTATTTCTTTATTAAGTAAGAAATTGAAAACAATGATAAAATGTGGAAAATAAGTGGAAAGAGGTATAATTGAGTTATCCTTGTTGGATTTTCGTATCCAAAGGATTCCTAATGTTAAAAGGAATGCCAATGAGGAAAATAAAAAGAAAGGTAAAGAGAAATCCTTAGAAAGAGATACTTTTTAAAGAAATAAACAAGATAATGGGAAATAATGGATGTAGATACATCTAGAAGGATAATAAGTATCCTTAAAAAGGAATTTCGAAATATTAGAGTTTCTTGGGGTCCAAAGAGCCCCAATGAAGAAAAATAGAGAGAAAATACCAATAATACAAAATAAGAGTATAATGTGATGCATTGTTAATGATTTTGGTGGCATTGTTAAAAAGGAAGTATACTCTACTAAAAGAAAATAGATTTTCATGGCCAATAGATTAAAAGGCAAGGCTAGATATAATGAATGAGATAATTTTAATATTTATAATTATCCATGAAATAAAGAATATTAAAGAGATAATTAGGAGAGAGAAGTTTGCTTCCTCATGAAGGAACTTGGGTTCCTATTAGGAAAAGAACTCATTGACTCGTGCGTGCACACCTTAGGGCGTGGATACCCTCACCTATATAAGGGGTAGAACCCTTGGCCAAGTCCATAGGGATCTCACACAACTATATCTCTCTTCTTTGCTTTCTTCATCAAAACCCTAACAATGAGGGTATAGCCCTATCACTGGAGCGACGAGGGGTGTATATGGTCTTGCTTGAGGCAGGAAACATGTATGACCACCCACGACAGATCATCCACCATAGTTACACTACCGTCTTTGAGCAGCTCCTACCCAAGGTCTATCGACCTGCTGCAATTGTGGAAGGAGTCACATGCTTCTCCTTCTTGGGAACATCCACCTTGGCAACAACTTGACGGAGCCCCAGGTGCGTCGGGGCATGGAGGAGCTAGGGGAATAACTGGTGGCGGTCCTTGAGCCCCCAGGAAGGAAGGGCGGGTCGCGGTATGGAAGCCATCGGTGGCCAGGTCGTACGCCATGAGGCAGAAGACAACCAAATGATGGTTGGACCATTTTACCCCTCGGGGGTGAGAAGAAACAATGACTTAAGTGGGGTCAAACTCGTCAATTCGTTATGTTTCCCAAATCAGCTGTGTTGCATGGATGGAGCGACGTGGCAGCTTCTGATTGGTCTCAAAAGGTAATTCTTGCAAAAATTGTATCTCCTTATTAGTAGCTCGGATGAATATGCATAAAATATGAAAGTTGCTCAGAAAAGCGAGGGGAATCCATTAAAAATATATTTAGAAGTTATTTCCTCTTACAATTTGAAAAGTAATGGAAGTTACCAACTTTAATGTATTAATGATTAAGAAACCCTACTTTGAGATGATTAATGTATTTAGTAGGGTTTAATGGATGATTAAAGTTGATATTAACATGTTAATTGTAGAAAGGTACATTAAGAACAAAAAGGATGAACTTTGCACGTAATTGGTTTAATTTAGAGTTTCATATGCTTAAATATGCTTTAATGGTCCTTTAAAATCCTAATGTTAGTAATCGTGACTCTTAATGGCTTTAATTGTTCAATTCATGATTAAAGTTGAGATATGATAGTTCTAAGCTATTTTGAGTATAAAGGTTCCTAATTGTGAATAAATACACTAATATGGAAATTAGGATTTTCTAATGAAGAATGGTGGAATTAATGATAAATAGAGTTCATATGTGAGTTAGATCATAATGAACTATGAATTGTTAAAATGAAAGGAACCATAGATGATAATTAGGCCAAATGATCTTCTCATAAATTAAAAGGATAAACATGATAGTTTTAATGTAAAAGAGGCTTAATGGACTTAATTGATGGATAATGATGCCTTTAATCCGAAAATAAGGTTATATGTTGTTAAAAGGTAACCTTAATATCTTTTGTGAAGAAAATATGAGATAATTAGGGAAAATTAAGGTTTAAAATAGTAAAAATGAAGTGAAAACCTAATTGCAATGGAAACCCTAAAAGTGGACTAGAAACCCTAGGAAGCGAGTTAGGTTTAATAGATCTTGATGGCATGATCAATAATAGGAAATTGTATGCATATTTCAGGATCTCATTGCGTGCTTGCTTACCTATTTGGAATTCTTGATTGATTGGATTATTCTGTCTCAAATCAGCCTAACAGGTATGTGGTTACGCTTATGGATAATCACTTTAGTTTCACGGAAATTCCTATAAGTTTTATCGGTTGCCTAAAAATAACTGCTTGGATGACTTTTATTTCATGCAAAAATAAAGTGACTATGATTATCACTATAAATATGTATATATAACTGGATTAGATCTGGGTCCTCCTCTGTGGCTTTGCAAATGCAAAAAAGGGTAACCTAGAGCAAGGTCTAGGTTAGTATGAGTTAGAAATTGGGCTACCCACGTGTAGTGCCATGAGACTCTCTAGCACACCATGAGTTAAGGAGTGGGCTACCTACAGGTAGTGCCATGTGACTCAACCCTAGAAATTGATTCACCTGTTAGGTAGGATCATGAGGGGTTTAATGGGGATCTACCATAAGGAAGGTAGCATCCAGGTCAACTATAGGGACAACACAGAGGATAGGATATGGATGGATCATGCAGTTATATATAAAATGTAAAGTTGTTTGTTAAATTATAGTTGACTGCAATATGTTGTTAGAGTTAATTGCACGATTATTGTTTCCCCCACATACCAACTTTATGTTGACTGACATTTTGTTTGTCGGCGTTTTAGGTTCAAGTGAAAAGAACAAATAGTAAAGTGGCATATGTGGAATTAAATGAGAATTAAAGTACAAAGGAGGATTAGTTAGAATAGACTCTAGATGTGGATCAAAGTAGATATCCATGTTTTTGAAAAAGGTATGTAAAGTGAAATTTTATTACAACCTTTCAGTTTAGTTAGTAAAATTTGATAATTGTTATTGATTATTTGTTGAACCTTTGATCCAGAAATTGGGATAGCGACTCTGACCTCTTGGTCTCCCTTAATTGGGGGTTACCGGGAGGCGGGGTCATTACAGAGATACTATTTATTCTTCAAAACTCCATTTGCATTGATTTGACTTGATTTATGACAAACTAGGGTTTCCTAATTTCATCTTCTTCATCTACCTAATACCTAAAATTGATCTCAAATAGACATATTTGATGCACATGAATGGAATAGTTAAGTTACCATCAAAACATGGACAATATATAATTGTTAGGTCAACAAATTGAAAGAAAAGATTGATATAAAAATTATTTCATTCATGCTATTTATTACTAGAAAAAAATAGATTGCACAATAATGCAACTCAGATCTGGAAAAGAAAATCATTGACTTGCAAAATTAGCTAAAGGAGAAGATATGATGTGAAGAGATCCAATGGAAATAAAAGCTACATAGTGACTGGCTTAAACTAGGAGATGTAAATAGAAAGAATTTGATGCTTATTTATAACAAGAAGGCATCAAAATAAATAGTTAGTCTATGGAAGGAAGAGGAAAATACTTTGAAAAATACAATGGTATAAAATTGTGTATAGGGAATTTCTTTAAAAGGTTTTTTACTAATGAGGCACCGAGATCAAGAATTTGAGCTAGAAGAGTCTATCAGGGGTGGCTTCCATTACTGGATAAACACCAAATTATCAACATAGGGAAAATTCATGATGAGGATGAGATTCTTGAATGTTTGAAGGATATGGCACCACTTAAAGAACCATGTCGCTGTGGGGTAAATGTCAAGTTTTTGCTAATTGAACACATATTGCTAAAAGATCAATTGTAAAATCTAAACATAAAAATTCCATGGAGGGAAAGTTGGAGGAGGGAACAACTAATTCATCCATCATTCTTTTTCCAAAAATACAACAAGAAAACACATGTAGTCATTAACGACTGATCTCTCTCATAATGTATGTGTGTGGAGCTGATTTCAAAAATTCTTGTAGAAAAGATCAAATCTCACCTGAATGATTGGATATCTCCATCCTAGTTGAGTTTCATACCTTGTCAAAAGATAATGAATAATGTTTTTCTATTTCAAAAAATAGTACAATCCATGGAAGTATCTAAATCACTGAAAAGTTGATATTAAACTGAATTTGGCCAAAGAGTATGACCAAATGAGTTGGGATTTCATCCATGATACGCTGAGAAGAATATTTTTTCCTTCTAACATCATTTCTATCATCATGAAAGTCATTACTATAGGACACTCATCCATTTTATGGGGAGGTGAGGTTCTAGAGAAGTTCAAACCTACCAGGGGAGTGAAACTAGGAGATCCTTTGTCTCCATACATTTTTGTATTGTGTTTAGAAAGAGTGAGCCAAGACATTGCATCAAAGGTGGAGTAGAGGATGTGGATATTGATTGTTTTCACCAGATAAAAGATTTATTTCTCCCATATATGCTTTGTAGATTATGTTATTTTGTTTTGCGAAGCATCAGTGAAATAAGGGAGAACGATGACGGTGTGTCTGAGGAATATTTTACAAGCATCAGGGAACAAACTTTTGACATAGAAATACATCATGTTCTTCTTTGAAAAAACACCTCTTGTTATTGGAAGATAGGTATGTAGATGCACTAGTATACAATAGACTGATAATTTAGGAAGGCACTTGGGGGTTCCAATCATACATGGGAAATACTATGAACAACTATGTGTGGGGTTGGTGAGTAACCTACATAGAAGAATTTGTGGATGGATGCACTTCATAATTTCATTAGTAAGTTGGATAACTTAAGAAAAGTCAGTTCTGAGTTCAAGAACCTCTTACATTATGCAATCAGACAAATTATCTGTATTTATGACATGATTGATCACTCTGTTTGAGATTTCACATGGAGTGGTACAGGCAAAAGGTAAATAACTAATGTATTGGCTTGGGAACGTGTTTTGGCTAATATTGATGCAGGAGGTCTAATCATATATTCAACAAAGGAATATAATGATACATTAATCATGAAGTCGACGTGGGGAGGACTGATTGGGGGCTACTCACATAATACAAGGACAAGAGAAATGGTGGTTACAAAAAGGTGGATTCAAGTTTATCAATATGTATGTATAAACATTTGGATATGGTGAAAGAGTACACTAGAAGATTTGCAAATTTGATCAAAACAAAGCATTTAAACTTGACATTTTAGGCAAAAAGAAGAACAAGATAAGAACTTTTAAGCAAAAACATCGAGGACTATATGAACATATTAGCTTGGAGACATAGAGATACCATCAAAGGCATTAATAAATAATATTGATCTAATTAAATTAACTTTTTCCCTAGCTAGTGGTTTAGTGAAAATATATGCAAGCTGATTTTCTATGTCCATGTGAGTGATATGTATGTCTTTCTTACCAATGTGGCCATGAAGGAAATGATGGTGGACCTCTATGTGTTTAGATCTCCTATGTAAATACAATTGTATGAAAGATTATTTTTCACTAGTATTGTCACAAAATATAGGAGAAGCATCATACAAAACATTTAAAATCTAGGAGCATTTGCTTCATCCAAAAGACTTGGGCACAATAACTACCAGATGCAATGTATTCAACCTCGATAGTGGATAGAGCCATGGTATTTTGCTTCTTAGAAAAATAAGAGACTTAACATGGTCCTAGAAGGAAACAAGTCCAACTTGTGCACTTTCTAGCAACGAAGAACCCAGGATAATCCACATCACTGTAGGTTGTAAGATTAAAGTCATTTGACTTAGGATACCATAATCCAAAATTTGGGTTTTGTCTAAGTACCTTAAAATCCTCCTAATAGGTACAAAATGGGATTTTCTAGGGCCTAATGGAAATCTAGCACACAAGCCAACATTAAACATTATATCTAGTCTACATGTAGTTAGATATAGTAAGATACCAACCATACCTCTATAGAGCTTCTCATCTACCTTTTCATCTTCTTCAACTTTACCAAATTTGGTGGTGTTGTACATGGGAGAATCCATTGTCTTTGTATTTTTCAACCCAAATCACTTCAAGAGTTCACTTGTTTACTTACTTTAGTTGGTGAAGTTTCCATTTTTTGTTTACTTGATTTGGAAGCCAAGTAATAATATGGGTTCCTCTATCATGCTCATTTCAAATTTACTCTACATGAGAGGGCTAAACTCTTTGAAAAGATCAATATTAGTCCCTTCAAAAATGATATCATCAACATAAATTTGAATGATTATGAAATTGTTAGAAATGTGTTTTGGAAAGAGATTAGAGTCAACATATCCCATGACATATCCATTATCAATTAAAAAAAAACATTTCTAATACCAAGATATAGGGGCTTGTTTGAGTCCATAAAGAACGTTATGTAATAGATAAACATGGTTAGCATGCTTGTCATATTCAAATTTAGGAGGTTGGACCACTAGACTTACTCCTCTATTTCTTCATTCAAAAATGTACTTTTAACATCCATTTGATAAAGCAAAAAGGTTTTATAACTAGAAAAGACAAGTAGCATTATAATAGATTCAAGTCTAGAAATAGGAGTGTATGTTTCACCAAAATCAATACCTTCATGTTGGTTGTAACCTTGAGCTACTAACCTTGCCTTGTTTCCTTCCACAACACTTTCATCAAGATTGTATCTATAGACCCACATAGTCCAATGTTATTTCTATCACTTGGTCTTGGCACTAGAGTCCACACCTTGGTCTTGTTAGATTTCTCTAGTTCTTCTTCAATAGATAGGATCCACTCATTATCCTCAAGAAATTCTGAGGCATTCTTTGGCCCAAGTTGTGATACGAAGGTTCTATTGACTTGTTCTTTGTTGAAAGCAGCCTGACTTCTTCACTCTTTCAAAAGGGTTTCCTAAGATGAGATCTTTTGGATGATATTTTACAAAGTGGGGAGTTGGATCCTTCTTTTCATCTTCTTTTGGGCCTTCATCTTCATCCATCTCTTTTCCTTAGTTTTTGATGTCTAGTTCTTTCAATCTAGGAATCGCTTCATCCAGAACATCATCAATCATAACATTCTTGGATATAGAGTGGTTAGTTTTAATATATTTAACATTGGTATATGATTGTATTTTAGATACTACAATGTTAAACACTCTATAAGATCTACTTGTAGTGCTATATCTAAGAATGAAATCCTTGTAAGATTTTGCATCAAACTTATCAAGAGAATATTTAGTGTTTAAAACATAACATGGACATCCAAAAATATAAAAATAAGTTGATAGAAGGGTTTCTACCATGCCATGACTGATATGGAGTTTTCTTAAACAAAGGATGTGTGAAAACTTGATTTTGTACAAAACAAGCAATGGTAATTGCTTCAGTCAAAACTTCTTAGGAGTGTCATGTACAAGAGCATTGTCTGAGCCATCTCTTGTAATGATCTATTTTCCCTCTCTACTATCCCTTTTTTTGTGGTGTATGGGGAGAAGAAAAGTTGAGCATATAGCCAAATTTTTCTCAAGGACTTTCAAACAAATCATTTTCATATTCTACCCCTAGATAATTACAGATAGAGATGATTAAAAAATAAGCTTCATTTTCAATCAATTTTCAAAATATAAAGAAAACATCAAGAGTATCACTCTTTGCAACCAAAAAGAAATTCCAATTAAAGAGAGAGAAATCATCAAGAATCATTAGGCAATACTTGCTATTTCAAACTGTTTGACTTCTCATGGGTCCAAATAGATCAATATGAATAATTTCATAATTCTCTTGGTTCCAAGGAGTCCTTTGGATTTAAAGGAGGACTTGGTTTTATTTCCTTGTGTGCAAGGTTGGCATTCCTCAGCCCTCTCAAAATCTAACTTAGGAAGTCCTTTTACCATTTCCTTATTGCTCTACTTCTTCAATTGATGAATATTTATATGACTAAGCCTACGGTGCCACAAAGATATATCATTTTTTATCAACAACTAGGAATTTACCAAGAATAGGCTTAAGAGATTCAAGGATAATAAAATCAAGATTTTCACTTCTACTTCCCTTATATATATCATTATAAGTGAGGGAAATTAGAAGCAAACATTCATGAGAAGTAAAAAGAACAAGATATCCATTATCACATAGTTGACTAATACTAATTAATTTGTGATGTAGGCCATACAAAAGAATAAAATTCTTCATACATAGTGTGTTACCTACATCACACTCACCTATTACTTTACCTTTCTTGTTGTCTCCAAAAATCACTGAGCCTCCTTTTCTTTTTGTGAAGGTGTTGAAGTGGTCCTTATTTCCAGCCATATGCTTGAATAATCCACTATCAAGAATCCATTTTTCCATTTTCCTACAAAGAAAGGAGAGTTCAGTGCCCAATTCAAACTTTGGGATCTGGGGTAACTTGGGGACCCATTTCATGTTTGGGTTGATCCCCTTCTTCTTATAAGGACATGATCATCACTCTTATAATGATCAAAACCATTGATGTATTAGAACTAGAAGTTTCTTCATTTTATATTGTAGGTCCCTTGCTCTTTTTTTATCTGTTCCCTTGATCTTTGGGCCTCCCTCATATCCCAAACCACTACTACCTACTTGTCAATTAGAGTGTTCTAGGACTTCTTTTAGGGAATTTTTCCCTTTGTGGAATTTTCACAAGGATGCTCTAAGCATATCCTTATCATAACTAAGATTTATGACTGTAGAATGAAGAGTAGCAAGCTCATCACTACAGAATAATGAGTACCAAGATCATCTTGAGCATGCAATAAGTCAACCTCCAAATAGAGGGATTTAGTTAAATATTATCATTTTCAAAAGTTAAGCTAGATACTTCTTTACTAGGCAAGATAACTCTAGATTCTGGATTATGAACTCTAACAGGAAGCCTAGCATTTTCAGTTCCAAGCATGACACGCCCATCAACATAAGTTTAGTTTTCATCTATAATATCATTCATTTTATTGATATAAATACCATATTGAATTTCAACAGCATTATATTTAAGTTCAAGCTCAAGGAATTTCTCTTACAGGGAATCTATGCTATCATTATGAGTTTTCTCAATTTGTTCAAGCACTCCTATTCTAACATATAAATCATATATTATTTTCCCTAATTTCTTCTTTTTATATTTGCACTTTGAATGAGAAGAACGGGAAGCATGAATCATATTGATAAGAGCATCTTTTGACAGTTCATTTAAACTTACCTCACTAGCCTCACTTACTACTTCACTTGTACTATCCATGGTAGATATGTGTCATTCGCCTTCATATGAGCAAGAATCACCAGAGGAAGACTTCTCCCAATCTTCATGGTAGCATATTTGCCCCTTCTTCTTTCTTTTCATTCTTCTTGAATTCACACTCTTTGTTGTATTCCTCCTTCTACCTATGGATGCTCTTGTGGTGTGAATTTTTATTTTTTGGACATTCATTTTTGTAACGTTCCTTTTAACCACACTCAACACCTAGGAGTAGAGGAGGACGAGGATGAGGGTTTACTCTTGAAATGCTTTCCCTTTGAATAATGAGCAAATTCATGGTCAATAGGGGGTTCATATTCAGTTGAACCTGAATATCAGTTAGATTTTTGTTGGTTCAAGAGTTAATTCCTCATAGTTTCCACCAACATTCCGCACATCACCAAAAAACTTATCTTACCCTTAATATAATCCACTATAATTCTTGAGTCTATTTGAATGATAGCTTGTCTTGCTTGCAGTTTTAAACCTTTTTCAATTGCATTCAGTTCTCCTTTAAGAGGGTACACTCCTGCAAACCTCTTTACACTGCCCTGAATCCATCTGTCATATAGATCCCTTATTACATATCTTGTGTTGAACTCATTACTTATACTATTTACAACATCATTCACTATGATTATGGTTTCATACTCACTAGACATTTGTAACTGGGGGATAGTAGTAATATCATGTCTTCCTTTGGATGTATATTTCCTTTCATTAACCTCAATTATCTCTTATTGAAGAGTTTTCATTTTGATCAAATTATTTACTAGAGTATTATCCTTTTTCTTAAATGTTACCTCATTCCATTCCTTCCAAGGTATCCAATAGCTTATTGCAATGGTAATATGCCTGTCTCCTTTCTCTGATTCCAAGCAGTCATTTAGACACAGGGTAAAGAAGTCAGATGTATCATCTATGTTTAGATCTATCCAAACCTCCTTACTAAAGGAGCAATACCTAATGACATGAAGGTATGTCTCGTCTATCACCCCATTTCTTCCACATGTAGGATTATTGATCATTTGTCTAACACACCTTAAGTGGTTAGTCATAAGTCTATCTTGTTTGAAGCACCACAACAAACATTTCACTATTTGAGGTAGGATATTATGCGAAATGCAGTCCTAGTTCCCCCCTGAGCAGCAAGCTCTATCTTTCATCAACATTTGGTAAGGTGTTTTGGTTGTGAAGACATCGTGTTTTTGCAAACTCCAACTGAAACCATCATTTCCAAACCTAGTTTGAGGTTGGATGCTTGATCAATATTTCAAAGACCATTCTTATTTGCAAAACACTTGTTTTATCATAATATATTAGCCCATGATGATTAAAAGTGTCTATATATGCCTTATATACATGATAGGGTAGTTAAATGCATTTACATAGGACTATAGGTACCTAGAAGTTTCTTATCTTTATGACATACCCTACTCTCAATCAAATTTTCTTTGGGAAAATTTGACCAACAATCTGCCTAAGGACTAAACTACACACAACATTGGTCGAGTTACCCATTAGGCAAATTCAACCAACTACACTATTGTGAAACTAGTAATTGGATTCAGTGAGTCGATTTCCTCCCTTTTAACTAGAGGAATTCGACCAATAACCCCACATTTGTGTTTTTCCTCCAATCCTAGACCCTTCCCTACCTCTCTCCTAGTCTATGCCATCCAAAATCATCTTCCCTAACTTAACCCTAGTTTGGTTTTGGGTGTTTTGCTGTTGTATTCAACCGAATGAGCTCCTAATTTTGCTTTTCTTTCTCTATCTTCTCATCTCTGATGGAGACCAGTAGGAGAAAATAGAGCTCCTTGGCTATAAACACCACAGCTCCTACTACTCCAACCATATGCATCCTTAGGTATGATGGCACCTCTTTTAAACATACACAAGTTGTTAATTAGTATAAATAGTTTCTCCCTCGTGTCCCTTTCCCTTTTAGACCTTTGGCGGAGACTAAGGTTGAGTTCTTGAAGGCTATCAAAAAGCTATTTCTTGGATAATGTCTTGGTTCTCTTTATGTGGAACAATAGTTCTTTGTAAACTACTATGCTAGCACTAATGTTGTCCACGAGTTCTATGCCAATCGTACACACAACTACACCACACTTGTACCTCCACCTACCACCAATATTTTCCATACATCTATGATAGAAGGGACACATATCACAATTATTGATGAGAACCTAAACACCTACTTTTTTGGATCTTTATACACCACAAATTGGATGTCTACCTTTCCTAATCACCTTGAATTGCTTTTCCTAAGGATTTCTTCAAAAGCATTGATCTCAAATTATCATTGATAAAAATTTATATAGATTTAGACAAGCCAAACCTATGTGATTGGAAGAAATTCATCCTACCATCAGCTTCCATGGATCTTAAGACTTGTATCATTGCAATCATAGGAAATTACAATATCCATCCAAAGACGAATCACATAGACATTGCAAAGAACTCTATAGTGATTGTGTATTGTATCTTTTAGGGTATTTGAGTCAAATGGTTCAAATATATCCCTCATCACATGACCTATTTTGAGTCAGAAAATAACACTCGGGACTCCCAACCTCCATATACTAACCTTATCTATGGTTTATTTCAATTCATCACTAAGAAATCAATCTTCGAAGATTTGAACAACCCTCAAAATGTAAAAGGTGTGTGCATCAATGAAACTACAAAAAATAAGTCATCCTAGTCATGTAGGTCCTCCACCCTTGGTCCCTTGGAGCCTCCTCATCCACCCAACCTCCTCCCCCACCACCTAGACCTACTAGGACACCTTTTATGTGTCCATTGAGATCCTCATGGGTTACATAATGCACCAAAATGCATACCAAATGCTTGTCTAGGAACATCTTTACTAGAATCTTATTCACATTAAGTCAAACATGAACTTATTCTTCCCTAACCCCTATCCTTCATACTAGCCATCCTCCTCTACCATTGACTATTCTACTTATGCATATGAACAGTTTAATCAAACACATCAATTTGCTTCTTTCACTACACACCCTGCCTCTAGTGTTGGGCCTACAAACTACTTCATCTCATCCACATCTATGTGAGACCCAGTTGCTTGCCCTCCCACCTAGCCCTACCTCTATTGTTTTTGTTGAATTTGATTGGGTTTCCACACCCACTTTTGTGCAATCTAAGGAGTTGGTTGCCTCTAGCATGTCTAGGAATGAGTAACATCTCAGGTGGTCAATTGCTTACTATTTTGCTCCTACTAAGGATACAAAGATAGTCATGGAACTTGATGAAGAGGCTAAGGATGATGATGACGATAATGATGGTGAGATAGAAGGATTTGATTATGGTATAGCTGATGATGGTGACGAGACTGATACTACTCCTACATCTTCTGTGAGGCCCGAGTCAGCCAATGGTGAAGATTAGGACTCTATGTAGTATGACCTGGATTTATATCATCTATATGTTAGTTCTTATGTCTGAGAGTGCCCTATGTCATTTTGTGAGCTTAGCATGTATTTTTGTAAGGCACATGTATCTGAGGCTACTATTTTATATCTTCATGTAATTTTTCATTGGTGTTTGTTTTTCATCATGAACCGATTTCCTTTTGTTGAAATCATTATTTTCTATACCCTTAACTCTTTTCTTGTTAATACATGAGTTTTAGCATATGTATTCTTATATTTTGATTATGACTTAATGCTCTCAGTTCTCTTTAGTTTTTTTGTGCTTGGGGCTTGTTTATGATGCTTGTGCGTTGGATAACTCCATACCTAGATCTTCTACCCCCTCCCATTTCTATATGATAGAGGGGGACAAATAGCTTGTCTCCATATTGAAATTGATCTAAAATTGCATATCTCTTGCTTACTAAAAATTGCATATATAAATACATATACATATCGATATATATATATATATATATATATATATATATATATATATATATATATATATATATATATATATATATATATATATATACACATATCGATATATATATATATATATATATATATATATATATATGTTGTGTTTTTGGAGGAACTAACTATACAGGTAGAGGTAAGCATAGGGAGAAATTTCTATCATACATTCCCGTATCCCCCTCTATATCAAATGTAAAATTGTCTAAAATTCTAGTCCTTTTCAACATGTTAAGGAATGGTTTTTCACCTTCAAAAAGGGGAGAATGTTTACCTAAAATTTATGCATTATCCATATTTTCATGATGACCTAACCATTCCATTCATGTGTATCTAGTGTGTTTATTTGAGATCAATTTTAGGTAGTAGTACACAAAAATGATGAAATTAACAAACCCTAGTTTGCTAAAAATTAAGTCAAAAGCAATGCAAATGCATGTTTTGAAGAATAAATAATGTCTCTATTCAAATCATGTTGTAAATCATATGTATTGAATGTATGACTTGTAACTAATCTTATTGGAAATTTTTAGAATTTAATTCAAACACTTAAGAATTTTTAGAGAATTTTTCGAAAGTGATTATAGACAGGCTATTTGGTCGAGTTTGTCCCCGTGAAAACATAGCTAACAGTCAATCTGGCTCTTAGGAATGCCCTGGGTAGTCTGAGTATGTCCATTGAAACTTGACCAACAACATACACATTGACTTGTCGTATATTGTTGTCAATTAAGTTCTCGAAAAGATAACTTTGAGGGCAACATTGCACACAAAAGTGCAAGAACTTATTTCTAACCGTTGGAGTTTTGTAAAACTCAAGAATATATCCTTTGGAACACCCATAACGGCTAGAATTTGATCCAAATTTTCTCTACTAGCTAGTAGGCACCTCGACAATAAAAAGGGGCCCTTAGACA
Organism: Alisma plantago-aquatica; assembly: GCA_963693085.1. Classification (NCBI taxonomy): domain Eukaryota; kingdom Viridiplantae; phylum Streptophyta; class Magnoliopsida; order Alismatales; family Alismataceae; genus Alisma; species Alisma plantago-aquatica. The sequence continues at coordinate 464,609,537 of OY856413.1, read as the reverse complement.
TGATTCTAAGTTTCCTTCTATGCTCCCTTGCTATGGTTAAATGTTTTTTTTCTTCAAGAGCCCCTATGCTCCCTTCAGCTAGTTTACTAATGTACATCCAATCAAGTGAGTTAGAATCCTTGTAAGAGATATGCTCCAACACAAATATTGTGAAGTTCACCACTCCATTTTCCAATCTCTCTCTATAAACTTGGTGAAAGCTTCTCCTTGGTGAAGGTTAAAATAAAAGTGGAAGATCCAAGTCAAGAGTCACAAATCCTTGAAGGTGGAAGACTTGTTGTAAGAGTAGGTAAGCCCTTGGAGAAGGCCAATGACTCATTGGAAATTTAGGTAAGTCTTTGTAAAGGTAAAAGACTCTTGTTCATGGATAGGTAAGCCCTTTGTAAGGTTGTTGACTCCCTTGTCCTTAAAGTAAATGTTAGGTACCCTTGACTTTTAAAGGGGTGGTGTATATCATGTAACTCTTGTATTGGAATATAATAAGTGTTACATGGTTGAAAATCCAATAGATTGACCCCTCTACATAGTGGATCTACATATCCTATTTTTGAGGTTCGAACCACTATACATATTAGCCTTCTTTTGGTGGTTTCTCAATCTCTCTCTCTCCTTTGCTTTTTAATATTACAATATCTTTTAGCAAATATCCTGAAGTAATGATGTGTTTTTCTTAAGTTCGTTTAGCTCTATTCACCCCCTATAGATCCCATAGATCCAAAACAATCTTATCCCATTCTAGAGATTTTTACAGAAAACACTAAGCTTAACCTCCAAAATAAGTTCCCACTTTCCATTCTTCCCTAAGTAGTTTCCCAAAGATTTCATTTTCTTGCAAATGTGCCTAAGTACTCAGGCTCTATTTGTTTCTTCCCTTCCTATTCTCTAGTGTTATTAGAATCAGAGGAATATTTGACTGATATCTTTCCCCCACTTTATCATTGTAAAAACATGATTGATTGAGACATTGTTGGTTAAATAAAAATCCATACAATTTTATCTATATAAACTCCCTCTTAAAAGTTATGGGGCTGCTGATACTAATTTCAAACAAGCCTTAGTCAATTATGACTTCTGAAAAATCATTGGAGCTACCAATATTAAGTCTTTTACTTGGCATATTTTCATTTGCGTTCAAGTAAGTGTTAATTCCCCAACTACTACCCTTGGTTCCTTCATATTTTGGCTCAACTATTAGTTAAGTCTAGAATAGATGTCTTCCCAATCTTATTGTGCTACCATACATGACAATTAATAATTTCCTATTATCCACCTTGCAGTGGATAAATTGTTCTCTCAAGAGGATCTTCAGTTGGTGATGTTATCCTTTCCATATATTTCACACTCCCCAGAATCCCCAAACGCCTGGACTCTATGAGCATTGGAGAACCTAGAGATCAAATAATCTTTTCAGCACCTTCACTATTCATGTGTGGTCGAACAAGGCAAGGCAGGAAACCCTATATTTGTAGACAAGCTCCTTCACAATATTTTGAGTATCTAAATGACATATACCCTTTTTGCTTTAAGCTATGACCATAATTAACCTACTATCTCTGATACTTCTTTCTCCACAACTATTTCCTACTCCAGTTCTTGGGCACGAGAGTGCTTCCCTATGTTCTTGGATGCAAATTGGGGTTTATCACTCACAATGAGGATTGTATGATTCCTTAGATGGATTGCTACAATGTTATTTCCTTGAGAACTCATGATGCATGTTATAGATTTATCACATGTACCCACATGGAACACTCTATCGTTAAAGGATTCTGTTGATGTTCCATTTTCTATGTAGTCTCATTTCTTGTTAGTATTATTATAGAATGGCTTGAATCTCTCTCCTCCCTTCCAATCACTATTTGGCCTACAACATTCCTTGCATTCTAGTCTTTCAAGTTATTTCCCATTTCCCAAAGAATTGATTATTTTGGTATTATGGTTGGCCTGCTCTTGTTCTTTCTTATTGTTCCTCATTCTCCTTTTTCCTTTCACTACAATGAATGCCTCTTGTTGCATTATCATCACCATGTTGTAGATCTTCCCCATATGAAATATCTTGTACTTTTATTTATGAATCTTCCAAACCTTGAAAATAGTTTTGTAGAGACCTCACTTTTTTAAGAATCCCCTGATAAAGAAAAGACCCAAAAAGTTGAGAGCCATTACCTAAAATTCCCATGGACCGAGATTTAACCAAATAACAAATAATAGCAAATAATTTCCATTAATTCAAATATCATTTACAAATTCTCCTTAGAGGATTTAAATGAATTTATTACATAGGAAAATGTACACATGATAAGTATCAATGTAATCCTCCTTACAAGCTAGCTTTAATGTCTTCAGGTAAATTCATCTGGTTAATCATGTCTTGTCATCTTCTTCTATAACATTTTCCTAAAACAACATGAAACAAAAGCACGGATTAGCATATCAAAATATATTGTGTATGTGGGGTGCATGCAAAAGTGTGCATGTACATAACAATCCACATAATCATTAAATTACTTGAGAATAAGAACTGTAATTTGAATTACATAGTTTTAGCCCTTACTAGATATATTATCTTTGGTGTGATCACTATCACTTCTAGTTCTTGTATGCATCACCCCTTGATGCTCATCAACCTAGGGTTTTGAATATGATATCTTACTTTATGTGAATTTATTAGTGGCATTATGATTGAACATAATGTAAATAAACATCCAACAGTTTAATTGTTCAATCCTTGACGAAACCTTGGCAAACACCACCAAACTATATTGTAGGTATCCATAAGTCTAACTGAGTAACATTGTAGAACCATGTAGATCTTAGAATTATACATCAAGAATCTTATCCAATCAAGCAAGCAAATCAAGCAATCAGCATTTAATCTAGATGTACGTAATTCCTAAAGTGATTGTTGCTCTGTCTTATACAATATTTGGGCTAAGCTCCTTGCCACTCGTACCAAAGTGTGCCTACCAAATATCATATCAAAATAATAGTGCGCCTTTGTCAAGGGGAGGAAGATCACTAATTGCACCCTTCTTGCTGCCGAATTCCACTCAGGGTTCAGAATAAAGAACACTACTGCTAAGGCCTGCATCCGAATTGATCTTAGGAAGGTGTATGACCATGTTTAATGGGATATAATGTGGGAAATCATGACAGTGTTAGATTTCTCTTGCATATGGATTAGCCTTATCAAGCAATGTGTCACGACCACTTCCATCTCTATTCTTCTCAAGGGGGGTTATGTGGGTCTTTTCAGGGCTAGCAATGGTCTTTGCCAAGGGGACCCTATATCCCCACTTCTCATCACGATCATGATGGAAGGTCTTACTAACATGATCTGTTAAGCTGAGAAGTGATGATTCATCAAGCCTTGCAATATCAAGGGTACGTCGGTCAAAACACACCTCATATTCACCGCAAATGTGACAATTTTCTCCACTGGTCATGCGAACAAACTTAAAGAGTTCAAAAGGCTACTGGAGAGATTCGGGAAGACGACCACCCTTTACATCAGTGATATTAAATCACAAATATATCTCTCAAAATCCTATGGCAGTCAGAGAGGAAGATCGAAAATCACCATCTGCTTGAAGAGTGGCCAGCTCCCAATGAGATATCTGGGTGCACCCATTGCTGATGGAAAAGTATATGCCAAAAACTTCCATGTGTGTCTTGATAGAGTTTGGGTGAAGATAGAAGGATTGACAGGCATCCAAATGTCTGTGGAAGGGAGAATTATGCTGACTAGTATAGTGATCAAAAGCATGGTCTAATATTGGAGCGAGTTATGTATCATTCTGAACCCTACCATGTCCAGCCTGACAAAATGATATCAAAATTCATTTAGGGAGGGAAATTGCATGGGATTCGAAACTATATCCCGCAACTATAAGGAGGGATGACTGAACATCACCAAAGTAGAGGACATAGTTAATATTGGGCACCTACAGTGGTTGGATAGATTTATTTATGATTAAGATGGTATGTGTCTCAGATGGTTGAGGTGTGAATACACTCGTGTCCCTCTAATTCAATCTTCATCCTCTAGAATCTGGGAGGCCCTCTGTTCATTGTGGAACCAAGTACATCAACTGTATGGTGTCAATGACTCTGATTTCTTCATCTTTAACGGCCAACAGATACCATGGAAGTACACTAACACAGTCCCTCTGGATACTTGGTTCAAGCTTCTCTGGGGCAGGTTCCATGTCCCTAAATGGAGAATGACTATCTATAAGGCAATAATGGGAAAATTTCTAACAAAGGATAGACTCAGGAGATGGGGGATTAATGATGACCCAAAATGTCCTTTCTGTGATGAATTTGAAACTTATGATCATTTGTTTCATGAGTGCCAAATAGTCATGTACATATGGTCCTTAGTTTGGCTAAAAAATGGATGGGGTCATTTTATCTCAAGCAACCTCAATGATTCAATGGAGAAGATTAAAAGAAGAAGCAAGAGCCAAGAAGAGATGGCGTATATGGGACTCTATTTAACAAACATTTTCTTCAATGTTTGGAATGAAAGAAACAAACTCATTCACGACAGAGTGCACAATACGAACATTTTTCAATTAGTATCTAGAGACATTGGAAATGTTTTAAAAGCAAATAAAGGTTCAAAGAGGGACTAAGTCCTTAAGCAAAAATACATTAGGGATTTTTTTAGATAATACCCATGCATACTTTTTGTAGTGTCATGCTCTGTATAGTATAGCTCTACTATACAAACCTTTTTTGGCAATATAACTTTACCTATTTCTAGAAAAAATAAAGTGTCACCAATACATTAATTAGAGATAAAACCCTACTCGAGTCCTAATCTAGGGTTTAAGGTTCGGGTAAAGAATAAGGGTACAAACCCCAATTCCATCACTCAATACTTTATTAAAGTTATTAAACCACATTATACATCTTGTGTAACCCTATTTATTAAGTTAGGCCTTTTATGTCATTAGGAGGAATTAGATTATGCAACTTAAGATCCTAATTATAAATAATATTAGGTTTTAAACCCTAATAATTAGATTCATCATATTCCTTCATTAAGAGTACTTGATTAGTTCGAGTTTATTAAAGTTGTCATCTTTAACTTAAAACCCTAATTGTTCCGATGTATGAACATTCACATAAGAAACCCTACATATTCATTATTAACATCATAATCATCTTAGATTCTCATCATGTTCAACAATATCAGATAATAACACAAAAGGAAGGCTTTTAATATTGTTAAACATGTTAACATCAGAATCTAGGGTTTCCATGCATTATTCATCACTTAATCACATATTAGCCTTACTTTTGGAATTGAGATTATAATTAGGCATCATTGATATTTTATTTATATTACTCTTTTTTTAATAAATTTTCATATATTACTTGTTCCCATTAGAGTTACCAATTATTTACTATGATTATGGAAAATTAAATATTCATGGACCAATCACAAGAGGCCACATCAGCATTTAATACCGTTTATATTAGCCAAACCAAAGTTGGGAGAAAAGACTCAGTGGTCTTTGTCCTCTTGTGCGTACAAGCAGGAGTAAAAGAGTTACTTGACTCTATTCCTCCCTTCTCCTCGTGCTAGGGTGACTCCCACTGGCTCTAGCGCACCCTCATGCATCCCCAACATCTTTTTTTTGCTCTGGTTGTGAGGTGTCACCGCCCTGGAGAACTCGTCTGACCTCTTTCCCTTCCTCACCTCTTCTTCTACCACCACTACAATCGTCAAGCAATCATCCCATCTCGATCTTTAGTCTTTAGCAAATGGCAAGACCTACAATTTGCCACCTTCTCTACCTCACAGTGCAGTGACACTTTCTGCTTCTCTTCCTTTGTTTCTCATATGCAGACTACTACTCCACCTTCTTCTAATGTTGTTGCACACCAATGCTCTTTAGTGAGGATTCCGTCATCCTAACTCCTTCTTGTCGTCATGGTCACCTGAGGAAGGGGGTTGGGGGTACAAGATTTTTGGCTGGTGTTGTGAGTATCAAACTTGACATCACTATCATTGTCTCTCTCAACCCGATAAGGAGTCTTGGTCTCATCATCATAATTCCTAGGGTGCAACCGTGAGCCTAGGTCAAACGATGGGGTTATGGATTGAAATTTTTCCTATATATACTATGTTAGGGAAGCCAACTTCTGGTCTTTCCCCTTCAAAACTCATTTTCATCCAAGCATTGACTACTTTTCCCAGTTCTATTACTTCCTTATGTACATGAATAGTTGGCTTTTCCATAGTATTCCATTTGTATCTTTCTCTCTCACGCTCAAGGCAAGTACTCATGGATAAAGTATGTATCATTGTCAAAAGGTGAGTATTCAATATATTTCCAATATAGGGACACATACAGTACTAATCTATGTGACCACTTTATGTGGTTACCACACCAAAAGCCATAAAGGAAACCATATATTTATATGGTGTGTTTTAGATAATTGATCATTAAACTATTTCCCAACACCCTCTGACTTGGAATGTAGATTGTTCCTATTCTTTGATATATATCCCTCCAAAATACTTTTCCTTATTTCAAAAAACTCCCTCATACATTTTCAAAGTTATATTTCGTAATTGGGATTTATTGGGATGTCTTCCCATACAATACTTGCTCCTTTTAAACATTATTTAAAATAATACAATTATCTCATGGAATATCCTTTTTCTCCCAATTTTTAGTATTCTCTTCATTTCCTTACTATTTTCTAGTATACCAAAATTTAGATCCAAATAATACTAATTGATGGCTCAAAACATGTGTTGCAAACTAGCTAGATATTAGTTATCTCAAACATCACACATATTATTTACTTTTAACAAATTTCATATTGTCCCATATTTTTATTATTCAAAAGGTCATGAAGTCATTTCTATTTATTTATTCACAAAATTTGTTATTTCTTTATCTTGTGCATCAAGGACCTATTCAGAAAGAAAATAGTCTCATGGGATGTTAGATCATGCCACAAAGATGATTTTATAATTTGATCAATAATAATTTAGGAATTTGTTTATCAAACCAAGTCTTATATATTTCAAATTCAGTAATGTTTGAGTATATGACATGTTCTAAGTCTTAACACAATTGCTATCTTTTCCTATATTTGGGTGCCTAGCCTTCCATGGTATCGGATGAGCGATGAAGCCTTTGTGAACCATATCCTCCTTTGTTCTGACTAACATATGTCATCCAGTAGTACCTCCATGTTTGTTTACATGGAAATGCTCTCCACCAGTCTCGCTGGACAATATTTCTCCACATGTCATGCATTCCCACATTTCATACAAATAAGTGGTATATTTTTCTATTGAACCATATATTTCTTTGTCAAGATTGAGACTATAAGTTTTCATGGCTTCCCTAACTCAATTTATACTACAACTCTTGGAAATAATCCACTTATTTTCATTACTATGTTCAAGTATACTTTTATTGTCCTTACAGTCTTGTTTCCCACCTTATTTAGGAATTGTTCATGATACAAGTATAATAAGAGATTCGGTATCAAGCCTAGACCACCATCCTATCTGACTGAGCATTTTTTGGTGAGAACCCGGGATCCCACCTTAGGACCAATAGATATGAATTGAGCAGAACCAAATCCCCCTATTAAGGCACATATGTAGTCTTCTTCATTTTCAATTGAATAACATATTAATCTTTCTCCATTTTAGTCGGGTTGAATCCCATGTTTGATCTTCACAGCAAAATTCGAGTTTGTCTCCCATTGTCAAGAAATCTATATCATTCCATAGCATCTTCACAATAACCCCAAATTTCTATAGTTTAAGTAGATGTTATAAAACTTCTTGCTTTATGTAAAACACCGGTCCCCATCCACTTTAGATGTTAATATATCTTCTAGCTTTAGTTGGATGTCTAGATTCTCCATGTTAATGTGTATATACTCATGCATCTGATTACTAATCCCTTCCAACTACATCCTTGTAGGATACCATAATTCTGACCCCAAATTCACTATGTTACCATGCACCCCCTTCCTAGTTGTTTGGCTTCCCCAAGGAAGGGAAATTTACATTAGTGTTCTTGGTTCCTTCGACTTCCATGGCATTAGGGTTCTAATCTTCGCACAAATTGTGAAACTATTTGGGGCTTTTGAACAATGGTCTTCTACCTTCGTATACAAGATGTATTTTAAATTTTCCTCATGGCATAGAACCTTGCCCAGACCTCCTAGGATCTTCATGATCGACAACGGTAAACCCTAGAGTACTCATGTGTTAGATCCTCAAATTTGGTAAAGTTGAAATTCTATGAATATAAAACTTAATTTAACAATCCACATAAGAGTAATTATCTAACCATGAATGGAAACACAAGTATTGAGGTATAAAATAATGACATTTCAATCTAACTTTTGCGATACTTGAAGTTGATAAAAAAATAACATAAACACAGATATTAAGATGGTAAAGGTTCTTTGGAACCACCATGGTGAGGATGAAGCCACATGGGAGCTAAAGACGGATATGGGAAGGTCTCATTCCCTTCTTTTTGGATGACTAGCTGATATTTGAGGACAAAATTCTTGTAAAAGGGAAGAGAAGTTATAAAATGGATTTTCACTTGTATTTATACATATTTTTTAATGCAAATAGTGGATTGATAAAGAGTTAATAGAAAGCTCAATATTTTCTATATCTTATCAGCAAGTTTGGTTTGAGAATGCAAATTCTCCATATGAAATGGGTTTTGTGTGTTATACTATTCTTAATAATGCATGGATAAATATTGACTAAAGAAGAGTGGAAAGTACAATGATAAAGGAATTCCAAAAGTAATGGAAAATTTGTAATTAATTAAGAATTTTGTGGAAATTTGTACAAAATAAAATAGGTTGAAGGCAACTAATAAGTTTCTTTCAGCCTAATGAGAAAACATATCAAAGTAAGAAATCCTACCAAGTTTGAATAGGTAGAGAATTTAATTGATTCCTTAAACAAATCAAATAAAGCATTTTATTAAGGGGCACGAAAAGGATATTTAAATTTTTTGTATTTTGCACCAAACTTTACCCCCAACAAAATTTAATTATTAAAAACTTCCCTTTAAATTTAAGATCAATTGGATAAAGAAAGATTATGACAAAATAAAGTTTGCTTGCCGAGTTTGGGTTAATATATGTCTTAAATAGATTAAGTAAAGTAAATACTTAGAGACAAATAATAATCTAAAAGTTCAAGTCACAAAGGGATTTCCTATTAGACTAATGGACTAATTTCTCCATATATGACACGTAGTTTGTATACTTTCCTTGATGACTGTTTTGGTTTACCAAAAGCATTACTTTTGTGAAGGTTCCATTTAGCCAAGTTTCTATGTTGTGAAACTATACCATAAATTAATATATAATCATCTTTCCATGTCTATGGAAATGGGTTGAGTTTGTCTACATCACTACATGCATATAGAGAAGGAAATTCAGGCTTTCCCCTTTGGGATAGACCATATCTCCCTCTTCCCTCTCTACTCTTCCTCCTCCAAACCACTAGGGTTTCCACCTAGTACCTATATAAGGAGTACAAGAACCCATGCCTCCTCAAATGATACCTTGTCCCAGGCATCGACAAAGGAGAAGAGAACACAGTAGGGTTCTAATGAACTCCCCTCATTTGTGATTTCTGCCACCCACACCATTGACATCCATCTACGAGACCATCCATCTCTCTAGTGACATGTAAAGGCAATTCCATCATGGGATAGTGTTGGATTCTAGACCAAGCTCCTTCTTGCTGCCTAGAGCAGACAGAAAGGTGGGAGGCAAAAGTGTTAGGCTTTCACACAAATAGTGGGGATTTCTTCCTGTAAAGGGAGGAAAAGGGAGATTGGGGGTAGGGAAACGGTATGGATCCAACTACAGTGGAGGCACATCTGCAACTACGCCTATGACCTGTGGTGATGTTACGTTGGGAAATGACCAGTGTGGGAACAGTAACACAAAGCAGGTCCCAAGACCAAGTGTCTCTAGACTGGCTGATTTACATCAGACCGACCCTCGACTTTGCCCCCAAGTCCCAACTTAGCACTAGAACTTATAACAATAGGTAAATGGTTGACGTGGCAACGTCGAATTTGTTAGTTAATGTTTATTTTGTTTTAATTATAGTAGATAATTGGTAAGCCAAAATATAATAAAAGTACATATCAAATTGATCAGAAAAATTTGAGTTTGAATAAAATATGATTGAGACCTAATTTTAACTCCAATTGAAAAGGTAGGATAATAATTGATTAAATGATGATTAATACATGGAGATCCTAGAATTGGGAATAAGAGTGTTGAATGCATCAAATACCTTTACTTTGTGTTATACTATGGTATAGTTGACTATAATAAGATCTAAGACTATGATAATAAGGTTGATGAATAATTAGGGTGTATAAACCCATAATCATCAACATGTGTAATTAGGATTTTGAACACCAATGATGTAACTTTCTCTGATCATAAGTGCACATGATCTGACCTATCTGTCCATGATAACCTAATACGTTCAACCCAATAGGAATATGAGTTTGTGATATAATTGGATAATAACCAACATGATTAAGGGTTTGAAGTCATACACATGATAATTAAGGTTTCACCTAATGTCTACTATGAGTTAATAACATTAATAAAATGTGATGTGATGGAATTAGGGTTTGATACACCTATTCCTTATCCAAAACACGAGTCTACCCTAACTCTACATTAGGATGAAAGTAGGGTTTAATCTAAACAATGTGATGATGACACTATAGTATTTACATACATGGAGATTAAATGTTGAGTTATTGGTTCCTCGTTGCTTGCTTGAATGGATTATATGCTAAAAATATGATTGCTTGATATTTGCATTGTTTTACAAGAGGTATGTGGTTATGCCTATGAATAAACAAGTTATGTGGTCTCTCAAAGTTTCCCAAATGGATTGTAATTAAACTACTTGATTGTTTATTTACTTCATGTAATCTATAATGCCACTATGAGTATCATCTTATATAAATATAACTTACTTGAACCCTAAAATGTCATCTATGGTGAGTTCAAGATCATGGGATGAAAGAAGTCATTATGGGAATGATGTGTGATCAAACTTGAAAAGGAAGATCACCTAGGCCAAAACTGGAAAGGATGTCCTATTCACAAAACCAATGATAGGTGAGGGAAGGTTATGCTTTTACACTATAGGGACCAAACCCTAAAAAGAGGGTTCCCCATAAAAAGGATCTCCTGAAGAGAGGGCACACCATAGAGAGTGAAAGTATAAGGTTCGAGAAGTTAGAAACAAAATGCATGTTCGATTATATAATTATAATTCATGTTATGGTTGTTTATGTTGTTACACCTACATGCACATACTTTGATTACACCCCACGTACACTTAATAGTTAAATATTTATTTGTGCTTTGTTTCACACCATTTTTGGTAGTTGCAATATATTAAGGTATCTTGACCTGATGAATAAAATGAAATTCATCGAAGACATCAAAGATAAGTAAAGGAGGAATAGTTAGATATCTTTTCACAATATGTATTAGATTCATGTTGGAAATTTATGTAACTCTTTCGAGGAGTATCATGTCATATTAGGTATTCAACATTTGTAAAATAATGGAAATTATTTTACATTATTTATTATTTGGTTAAATTTGTATCTTGGGAATTTTCGATGATGGCTCCCAAATTTAAGGTTCTTCCATATTTGGGTGTTTCTTAAAAGTGAGGTCGTTACATTTGGTATCAGAACCCCAAATTTTCAAATAGCATTTAATACTTTATAATTTCAAGTAATTTATAGAAATAGAAGGAAAATTATTAAGGCACGAATTGATGGAAATGGTGTCTAGAATGGATATTGGTTTTGGGGTAGCAATATTTTCCTCTGCACCATTAAGTTGGTATATGAGGACTCCCTTAGCCAAATTGATATCAGCCTGGCCAGAACCTAGGGATTGCATGAAGTAATGTTTCCTCTAGGTCTCCTCATCTCAAATTTCATTCAATTCTTATCCTCTTGCTTAATGAACTTGAAGGATACTTCCCTCCTCATCTCAAGTTAGGGATTCTTAGAACATGTAAGATTAAGGTATCCTCTATCAAATAATGTGCATCTAATGTCGAAATAATGATAGGTAAATGAAAAGTTTTATGCGTAAACCCTAAATGAAATAGGGCTTGTTTAAAAAAACCCTTAGTGGGTCAAGGGAATCATAAAACTAAAAAGCTAATCCTAGGTTATGAGAAAAACATGAGAAAGATAATAACCATACCCATATAAACCCCAAACAATGGAAAGAGGAAAGAGAAAATACTATAAATTGGGGATACCTTATTTCATCCATGCATGCAAGTACTGGTGTAAGGCATGCATGATACATGTGAAGGATTTGAATATACAGCTGAAACATAGGTAATCATTGGTTTCATGACAATAAAATATGGAAACTCATAGTGCAACATGTAGGGTTGGTCTCCCCTCCTAGGATGGGTCAACCCTAGAGTGGTGAAAAGATATATGAGGGATACAACACCCTAACCAAGAGGTCATAGGGTGACTAGAAAGTCTAAAATCCTTCCGTAAGGTACCCTAATAGGAAGTATGTACCCACTCAAGTACGAGTAGGAGGTAGTCATGCATCGAGTGGAAGTGAGGGGCATCAAGCTAAAAGAGAAATTAGTTTTATATTAGATGCCTAAAGCATTGTTGGAATACATAATAGATGGAATAGATGAAATGAGTTTTGTTTTACACAATGAGATAATATGGTTTGTGATGACCTCAGTTGGATTTGAGCACTTGACTTTAATTTTGAGGTTTTGACATAAGAGTTGATAATACAAGTGTATGTGCTTCTTCGAGGTAAGACATGCTAAGTGAAGGTAAGACTGTAAGAGACTCAATCTCTTTTACAAAGGGGGGCCTCTAGTGTTAGGACCAAATATAGGGTTAACTCCAGAGCAAGTGTGACCCATAGTGAGAAGGTCAAAAACCTAGCCTCTGAGATATGAGGAACTAAAAGAAGTATTTATTGTGATATGTCCTAAAAACTAGACTACCCCTGAGTGAATGAGTTGAGTTTCTATATGCATGATTCTTGGAGGCTTGTTGTACCCTATCTGTCCTTGGAAGGACCAAACCCTAGAGATAGAGAAAGAGGCTACTTACATATATGTATGCGTACCTATCATCTAGGTGAGGGAGAGAAAGTCCCAAGATCCTAGAGAGGTAATGAATTATAGTCTGTTATGAAGCCTCATGCACGGGTTGTTGGTTCCTTTTTAGGACTCTAGTGGTTGTTGATGAGAAAGAGAAAGTTCAGTAATATTTTTTCATGAGCTGTGACCTATGAAAAGAATTCCATATCATGTTTGGGTGGTGTATGAGAGGATAGATCATGTGAAGTTGATAAACCTAGAACCCTAGACCAAATAGGGGAAAAATATCTAATGTATATGATATTGAAAGGGTTGAGCGAGCTCATAGTATTCGAGAATGGAACCTCCCTTAGATAATGCATTAGTGGAAACCCCACTTGGACTTTGATATATATTTGATGAGCCTCTCATAAAAGTTGGTTTAGAACCACCAAAGTATCATGAAGTTGATCTAACCTAGAGAGGTGATTTTTGGATATGTCATAATGGAACACTTAGAAATGGGTTATTAAGTTCTCTATCTACAATTGGTTAGCCATATGAATGAAATATGATAATGTGAAGTAAATACATAACTTCAGGATGAACCTTCAGTAAAGATTGCACCCTAATATGAGAAAGTGAAATGAGATAATGCTAATGATAAATATTGAATATGATTGTAGTGGATATGAGGAATATGTGGTAATCAAATTTGTCTCCTTCAAACTATGCTTTACCTATTATTGGCCAACTGCATGGTATGGATTCTACAAAGTACTTGGCATACAACATTATATCAAATGAATGTTCCTATAGTCTTGAACACATGAAACATAATATATTGGTTCCATTGTATCTAAATGGTTCCATCCTTAGTAGAAAAGTACTTGACAATAATCCAACTTTTGGGTGGTAGATCACAAGGTATAATGATATGACTCACATGTAGTAAATGCATGGATTCTTTAATGGAAAATGTTCCTAAAACCATGTTCCTTTGTGGTAATATACATGTTGGATCAAGTTTCCTTCTGTTGGTTACTATCAAATGTCATCTGATACTCAAATAGGACCTTCTCTAGAAGGGTGAACTCACAAATCATTGAATAATTGAGGTAACCTTAAATGTCACTTAAAGGTTGAGAGATTAAGTGCATGAACCATGAAATCATATATATTGAGTATGATTCTTTCAGCCCATGTATGGATGAAAAGTCACTATGGAAGTGACCAATAGTATGGGACCAAACCCAGATAGGAAGGTCTCCATGAGCCCACTGATGGGACATAAGTAAACTATGTGTGCCCTAAGAGATGAAGGAAATATGGGTGAAATAATATTAAAGGATATAATGTTCTTGGACATTATCATAGAAACCTCAATCAATATGTGTAATGAAATAAAATAAAGTTATGACATCACAATAAACCCTTGGGAAGTGTAGGGCAATAAGTCAACCCTAAGATCAAGTAGGATGATTAAAGTTACATAAGAATTATGAGGTTGGGGAATGATCATGTACTAAGTGCATCAAGCCCTTAGGGATCAAGATTAGATCAATCCAAAGGTACTTGTTCCACTAAAGATATTAAGGGAATGACTAAGGTTAATGAGACATGAGATGCAGATGAAACTAATACAGGAAGTCATGTGATGATGTTTGAATAAGAATTTTAAAAAGTTGTGCATAGACTCAAAAGTTATGAGAAAATATTTTTCCAGATGAATGCATGGGATTAAGAAAATTTTGGTAGGAGGCATGGTTGAGAATGACTCAAATGAAATTTTGGATTAAGAGATAATGTGTGAATGCACCCTCTCTACTTTTTGAAGGGGATGATCTTTGTATTTGGACTATAGCCAGATGATTATTTCATCTTGTTATGAGTGTGATAGACTGGATAGACACATATTATGCTTTAAAATTTTTTGGGAAAATGAATGCCCAAGTTGAAGTTTTGTGGCATAACCTAGTGTTTGAGGTGTTACCTCACCCTTATGAATAATATATTGGGAACCTTGTTGAAAAGCTAGTCACCAAGTAGATCTGGGATCAAACATGGAAATGTAATTACCAAATGGAATTGAAATAAAAAATAACCATGGAGCGATAAAATCATGTAATGGATAAGGTTGTGGATATACCCCAAAACTAAAATTGGATACAAACCTTAGTAATATGAAAAATTTATAAATCAATAAAGGGTGTTAAACATAAAGATATCTAAGAAGGGTTTTTAACCCTATGATATCTAAATTTAATAAGAGTTAGCATTCACCTTACTCTATTTATCTTTAGTTTTCGGGACAAAATTCCTTCAAGGAGGATGAATGTTAGATACTCAAATTTGTTAAACTTGAAATTTTTTGAACATAATATGTAATTTGATGAGCAACATAAGAGTAATTATCTAACCATGAATGACAACAAAAGTGTTGAGGTTCCAAATATAGACAATTCAATCTTACTTTTGGGATACTTGAATATAATAACAAAGACAATTCTAGAGATTAAGATGGTAAAGATTAATCGTAAAGACCATGGTGAGGATAAAGCCAAATGGGAGCTAAAGATGGATATGGGAAGGTCTCAATCCCACCTTCTTAGACGACTACCTGAATTTTGAGGACAAAATTATTGTAAGAGGGAAAGGTTGTCATATAATGTATTTTCACATGTATTTATACATATTTTTGAACGCAAATAGTGGATTGATAAGGACATAATAGAAAACTTGATATTTTATAAATCTTATTTGCAAGTTTGGTTTGAGAATGTAAATTATCCATATGAGTTGGATTTTGTGTGTTTTACTATTCACAACAATCCATGTATAAATGATGACTAAAGAAGAGTGGAAAATCCAATGATAAAGGAATTATAGAAGTCATGGACAATTGGTAATTAAATAAGAATTGTCTGGAAATTTCTAGAAAAAAATAGGTTGAAGGCAACGAAAAAGTTTGTTTCGTCCTAATGAAAAAAAATATCAAAATAAGAAATCTTGGCAAGATTGGATGGGTAAAGAAGTTAATTTATGCCTTAAATAAATTAAATAAAGCATTCGATTAAGGAGAAATAAAAGGATATTTTAATTTTTGGTATTTTTCCACCAAAGTTTACCCACAACAATATTTAATTATTAAAAACTTCCACTTAAAATTTAAGATCAGTTGGATAAAGAAATACTATGACAAAATAAAGTTCCCTTGCCATGTTCGGGTTAATATATGTATTAAATAATTCAAGCAAAGGAAATACTTAGACACAAAGACTAATCTAAATATTCAAGTCGTAATGTTGTTTCCTAGTAGACTAATGGTCTAATTTCCCAATATATGATAGTATGTATACCTACATTCATGCTATTTTTGGTTTACCAAAAGCATTACCTTTTGTGAAGGGGTTTGATTTAGCCGACTTTCTATGTTGGGAAAATAGTAGTTAGCCTCAGAAAAACTTCACCATAAGTTAATATACAATCACATTTCCATTTTTATTGAATGTGGTATGAGTTTGTCTCCCTCACTACATGTGTATAGAGAAGGAAACCCAAGTTTTCCCCTTTTGGCCAGACCATCTCTCCATCTCCCCTCTCTAGTCTTCCTCCTTGTAACCACTAGGATTTCCTCCTAGAACCTATATAAGGAGTACAGGAACACCTAACTCAACAAACAATATTGTGTCCTAGGCATCAATAGATGAGAAGAGAACACAGTAGTGTTCTTATCAGAGAAATCCCCCTCCACCGTGGGTTTTTCCACCCACATCACTATCGTCCCTCTATGAGATCGTCCATTTTTCCGATGACATCTGAAGGAAATCCCAGCATAGGACAGTGTTGGAGTCATGAGCAAGTTGCTCCTTTCCGCATGGAGTAGATGATAGGGTGGGAGGCAGAATCATTGGGCTTTCACACATAGAGGTGGGGGTATTCCTATAAAGATAAGAAAAGGGAGATCAGGGAAAGGGAACCAGTATGGAACCGACTGCAATGGAGGCTCATAACAAAGGTAAATTGTCTAAAATTTCAGTCCTTTTCAATATGTTAATGAATGGTTTGTCATCTTCAAAAAGGGGGAGAAAGATGACCTAATAGTTGTACATTGTCCATATTTTGATGATGACTTTACCTATCCATTTGGTTGTATCTATTGTGTCTATTTCAGATTGATTTTAGGTATTAGGTACACGAAGAGGATGAAATAAGCAAACCCTAGTTTTGCTAGAAATCAAGTTACAAGCAATGCAAATGCATGTTTTAAAGAATAAATAATATCTCTATTACAATCATGTTGTAAATCATGTGTATTGAACGCATGACTTGTAACTAATCTTATTGGAAATTTAGAGCACTTAATTCAAACATTTAAGCATTTTAGAGCATTTTACAAAAGTGATTAGAGACTTGCTTGTCGGCCGAATTTGTCCTTGTGGCAACTCAGCTGATAGTGAATTTCGCTCTTGGAAATGGCCATGGTCGGCCAAATTTGTCCCAGTTGAAACTTGATTGACACCCTACACTTTGACATGTTTTATATTGTTGTCAGTCAAGTTTCCTAAAATATAACTCAGTTGAAAGCATTGCACGCAAAAGTGCAAAAAAGTGCTTTAATTGTTGGAATGTTGCAAAAATCAAAACAAAATATCCTTTAGAACACCAAAAAATGATAGAATTCAATCCTAAATGTTTCTATTGGATAGTAGACACCACAACTATAAAAAGGGGCCCATGCACATGATTCCAAGTTTTCCTTCTATGTTCCCTTGCTATAGTTGAATCTTTTTGCCGACAAGAGCCCCTAATCTCCGTCAAGCTAGTTTAGTAATCTACATCCAATTTGAGTGAGTTAGGATCCTTGTAAGAGATATTATCCAACGTACATATTGTGAAGCTCTTCACTCCATTTTCCAACATCTCTCTAGGAAATTTGTGAAAGCTTCTCCTTGGTAAGGTGAAAACAAAGGTGCAAGATCCAAGTCAAGAGTGTTAAATCCTTGATGGAGGAAGACTTTTTGTAAGAGTAGGTGAATCTTTGGAGAAGGCCAATTACTTGTTGGAAGATTAGGTAAGTCTTTAGCAAGGTAGAAGACTCTTGTTCATGGATATGTAAGCGCTTTGTAAGATTTTCGACTCCCTTGCCCTTGAAGGGAAAGCTAGGTACCCTTGACTTTAAAAGGGATGTTCTATATGTTGTAACTTTGTAATGGAATATCAGAATTGTAACAAGGTAGAAAATCCTATAGATTAACCCCTATAGGTAGTGGATGTACATGTCCTATTTTTGAGGTTGGAACCAGTATACATCTTAGCCTTCTTTTAGTGTTTTCTCAATCTCTATCTCCTTTGATTTTTAGTATTGCAATATCTTTTAGCAAATATCTTGAAGGTATGATGTGTTTTGTTTAAGTGATTTTAGCTCTATTCACACAACTCTATAGCCCATATATCTAGAATAATCTTATCCCATTCTGTAGATTTTTCTAGAAAACTCTGAGCTGAATCTCCAAAACAAGGTCCCATTTTGCGTTCTTCCCCTAGTATTTTACCAAATATTTCCTTTTCTTTCCAATGAGCCTAAGTACCTAGTCTCCATTGATTTCTTCCATTATTATTCTCTAGTGTTATTGAAACGACCCCGCCTCCCTGTAGCCGCCAATTAAGGGAGACCAAGAGGTCATAGTCATTATCCCAAATAACAGGATCAAAGGTTCAACAAATAATCAGTAATAATTATAACATTCTACCAAACTATACTAAAAGTTGGTATAAAATAAAACTTTTCATACCTTTTAAAAACTTTGGATATCTACTTCTATCCACAGCTTGAATCTACTCTATCTAATCCTCCTTGCACTTTATTTCTTATTTTCACAATGTGTCACTTTACTAGTTTTTCGTTTCAATGTTGTACATAAAACGCTGACAAACAAAACGTCAGTCAACATAAATGAATTTTTTAGTATGTGGGGGAAACAATAATCATGCAATTAACTGTAACATCATATTTCAGTCAATTATGATTCTACAAACCACATTATGTTTTAAACATAACTACTCAATCCATACATACCTTAGCCTCTGTGATGTCCCTGCAGTGGACCTGGATGGTACCTTCCTTATGGTAGATCCCCATTAAACCCCGCATGATCCTACCTAATAGGTAGATCAATATCTAGGGTTGAGTCTCATGACACTACCCATACGTAGCCCAATCTCTAACTCATGGTGTGCTAAAGAGTCACATGGCACTACCCATAGGTAGCCCAATCCCTAACTCTTGATAACATGATGGTCCCACAAGTAGACCCTTTACTAGGTTACCGTTTCTTCATTAGTAAAGCCAAAGATGAGGACCAAGATCTGAGCCAGTAATGTATACCTATTTATGGTGATAATCATTGTCACTTTATAGTTGCATGAAATAAAACTCATCCAAGCTGTTATTTTCAGGAAACCGATAAAACTTTCGAGAATTGTCGTGAAACTAAAGTGATTAACCATAAGCGTACCACATACCAAATCCAGAGCAACTTGATGTCCAAGCAATAATATTCAAGAACAATCAACAATATCTTGAAATTAATGCATAACATCTAAGTGTCATTGTTTTATCCAAAACATTCTCAAGATTGACTTGGATTCCACCTTAGGATTTCTAGGCCAACTTTAGGGTTTTATTAGGGTTTTAGCCTCCATTATGCATTTATCACTTTTAATGCCCCTTTTAGATCACAAACCCTAATTTCAACATCATAGGCATACTTGACTATCAATTAAGTCTAATATATCCCTTTTACACTAAAACTACCATCTTTATCCTTTTAAGTTATGGCACGATCATTAAGGCCAATTATCATCTTTGATTTCTTTTGAATTGACAACTCATATTTCATCAATGATTATAGTTCAATTCACAATTGTACCCTAATTACTATTTTTCACATCTTTTAGGTTAGAAAATCCTAATTTTACATTGATTGCACCTTTTCACATAGGAAAACCCTAATTACCAATTATCCACATTAATTGGATTTGCACAATTAAAATCATTAAAAGACATATTCTCTTAAATTAGGGTTTTTGAGCATATTTATGTACATGGAACCCCAAACTAAGCCAATTATGTACAAAGATCATTCTTTTATATCTAAAACACCCCTTTATTAACAAAGAGTTAATTACCACTGTAAACATCCCAAAACATTAATAATCTAAAACTAGGGCTTTTCATTGATTAAACCATTAAAGATGATAACTTTATACTTATTTCAAACTAGAAGCATATTTAGATTCTAATAATTTTTTATTGGATTCTACACCCTTTTCTGGTCAAAATTCATATATTGTTTGTCTTAATCTGAGCTACCAATCATTAAATATGAATTTTATGAGATAATTACCTTTTGGGCCAATGAGAGGCCGCCAGATCAGCAAAGTGGCTCACTCCTACAAGGTGGGTCAGTGATCGGGTCAAAGGACAACTTTACCCCTCTATTGCTTCACGAGCATCAAGGGTAAAGGAGTCTTTTTTTCCCTTTCTCCTTCTTATTCCTCACGCTGGTCCCTACGTACAGGGCTGTGTCGATCCATGGTCAACACCATGGTTGACCTTGCACCCTCGACCCTCAAACCTCAAAGCAGCATCTTGCACACTTCCGCCCGGTCCTCCCAAACTTGGCCCTACTTGTGATTTTTCCATTGGCATGCTGGATGGATGGAACGGGTAGGATGACTCCGACAAGGAAAGTTTAGCGGCACAGGGGTAGAGAGCAGAGTTATAGGGGAAATTCCCCACCAGTTCATGATTATGAAGGATAGCAAAGTCTCACGGAGGCTATTGTATCCTTTTTAGGGATCAACGACTGTCTTATATAGGGGGAGTCATTGTGACGTAGCCCTACTACGAAGAGCAATTGGGTGAGCTTCTAGGGCTTCCCAAACCACCCCAATCCTAGGTTGGTTGGGTGTGAAATTCGCTCTTGAATTCAACAAGGTTGTTTCCAAAATTGCACATGGACCAGGTTGCGAGAGAATCCAGGAAAATCCGGACACCTTTTGGTTCCCGATCCTACCTGATGTAGAAGATGACCCAGGTGCCCTTGGATCTTAATCCAATGATTTCCATGCCACACGCCTGATAGTTATTCAAATTGGGGAAAAGAAATAATTGTGACATTTAATGCAAATTCGATGATTATTCTTTCACTTTAAGAAAAATCATAAAATCAATAACTCTCTCCTCATTTATCCTTTTTCAATAAAAAATTTTGGAGAAAGTCTATTATGTCTTAATATACCATTGTATGAAGTTTGAGACAAAAACTCAAAAGGCAAAACCCTTTTTGTTCATATGCAAGCCAAGTACCTATAAGGCACATATTCTGTATTAAAACATCTATTTTCTCTTTCCTCTCTTCCTATTTTCTTTATTTGACTTCCTATTACCATTAAAAACCATGTGGACTTGAAATATTTTCCAAGATGGAGTCATAATCCATATTTCTACATATTTCTTGCATTATTATCATTATATAACATTTCTTCTAAATAAAGCAATATTTAATTAATCATTTCTGTTTCTTGTTGCATTATCTTTGCAATTTGGACTCCTTGGAACACAAGGAACCCAAAAGGCACGAAATTCACCTTTGGGGAATATTCCTTTTCCTTCTAGTGGTTTTTTACATCTTTCTTTTCTCCATTTCTTAATTATTCATTTACTAATTGAATTTCCTTTTTCTTTTCCTTATTATTGGGCCAAATAACCAATAAGGCCCACGAAACAACCAAGCAAGGCTATCTACAAACGAAATTCATGCATTCAATCAAATTACATCATTATTTGTTCATATATCTTTAATAGGAGAAATTACATTTCTCACCAAAAGAATCTGAAAATTGGGGTTGTAACATCCTGCCCCTCTTATAACAATTTTGTCCTCAAAATTCCATCAAGCATAAAAACAATTGAGGAAGACTTTTCCATGTCCATCATTGGCCCCTATGTTTCTTTACCCTATCCATGGTGCTTCCAAAGAACCTTTATCACCACATTTTCCTTTCTCTGAGTTTCTTTCACCTTGGCATCTATAATCTCGTAGGCGACTGAGGACATTTCAACCTCCCTTGGGGCTCACTAGGTTCATTGCTCAACACATGGCTCAGGTACCTCACATAGTTCTCTAAATTGGACACATGGAACTCATCACACATCACATTATTCTAAGGGTTAAGGCTATATACAAGTATCTCCACCAATCCATCTCAAATGGACCCATGTATCGGGGACTCGTTTGTCTCATCTATAGCTCAGTGGGGTCGGATTTTCATATCACATATTCTACCATAGTGAACTGCATGCCAGTCTACTTTGCATCAACTCACGACTCATGTTGCCCCTGGGCTCTCTTTTAGCCATCGCACGATCAAAGTGACTTCATCTACACACACTATGATCCTTTTCTAACCTTTGTGAGGTCCCTTCACCAACATCATCTTAATGAAGCGATGACCGACACAACCTCCCTTACATAGCTTCTTATATCCCAATACTGGCTATGGTGGCTATCATCACAACTTTCATAGGACGAGAATTGTCCCTATATATCACCCTGAATGAGCACACACGCTCTCATTAGACCCTCTAGTCTGGATCATGCTAACATCAGTTAGGGGTGATAAGTTGTACTAACATTGAGTTCTTCATGCATTTACTTCCACCTCATGGAAGTGAATCTTTAGGTCATACTCAAGAACCTTTGAACTCGCATTAAGGTGTAGTTAAACCATCTCTCTTACATGTAGTTCAACCAGATCTATCTCTCAATAGTACTCTCTCTTTTCTTAGATTATGTCATCCAGGTAAGGCGATCTACCATATCCCATATTGCATCTTAACTTTCCTCTGTACATGGAGACCTACCACAACATCCATAGTGATGAACTCACATTCCCTCTCAGGGACTTTCGATCCTCTATATCAACTCAGTGGGATACTAGTATTCATCCTTCACCTCCTATCATGCATGGCAACATGCCACATGCAACTTCATCTTGGGCATCCCAAGTACTACTGCCACTTACTATCTTAAGAGTATCAATGTGTATGTATGTCACGATTCCTCAAAGTTGATCCCTGGAAACCCTAAAACACTCTAGTTGGGGTTTCATCACCTTATTTTTCAAAAGAAGTGTATCTAAGGTTCTACAACCATCCTTCCATCACAACAAGCCCTTGGCTGGCTAACCAAGCAACCACTAACTCGATCAATGGATCTCATTACATCTGAGTGTTATCCAAACATATCTCACAGACTTAGGGTTCAGCTAACCCTTTCTTCCAGCCTGTCCTCTAGCTAAACTAGATAGCTACCTCTCAACAAGAGCATCCATTACCACTTCACATCCTTATGTGTTAGGTAATGTTGAAGACATACACTTCCACATATTCCACTTACTATCTCATCTTGGACTCCAAGTCTATCTTCATAAAGAAAACTCAGAGATCATCATCTTAGTTATCAAACTCAACCTTGTATAACTCATAAATTCCACATAGCTCATGATAAAAACATCCTTATAAGATGACTACCTTAGTTCTCTTGTTATTTGTGAACCATCCACACATCATACACTCCAAAAAGGTATCTCTATCCTCATATCTCATAACAACATTTCAACTCACATCATCTTTATCCTTAGTTTATGGCATGCGTGCTACCCTATCTCTCACCCCCATAACAAGAGGAAATAAGCATTTGGTGGCCATCCAAACACAAAGTTCTTCCCATTCCAAGAGTAGAGATGGTGCATCCCACCTTGTCGGTACACCTTCCAATCTAGGTTGAAACGTGCAACACATGTTTTGACATCATGAACATCTTGATATCATGTTTACTTCCTTGGAAAATTGGTCTCTAACTCACTTGGGTCATCATACCATCCTTAGTCATCTCCTCTAGGTCTATAGGGTGCCGAAACTTTTGGGGTCATCCCTCTTCCCTTATGCATCCATAGAGTGCCCTCCTCGTCTACCCTTTGGGTCCCATGAGTTTGTGAAGGTGATCAATCTTCTAACCCATGGCCCTCAGACAATGATAGTTGTTACCTCCTGAACCTATGCTCATGTGCAACTAGGGAATTAGGCAACTCCTACTCCCATTGGTCTTATCCCTACCAGACCCTAGGATAGACTTAGGATTCTAACATAGTATATGTCCAACTTTGAACCTTACCCAAGTCTCCATCATCTCTCTCTGCATCATGGTCTGACTTACATCCTTTCATAGGGGTCATGGCAACCTACCTACCTTGGTCAGGCCCCATACCGGTTACCCCCATGGTAACACATCCACATGTACTTAGAGATGGTTATCTATGGGTCTGTAGGTTCATTCTCATACTATGTACTTTCCAATTAGCTTCTCAAGATCCTATGAGACCCCTTTAGGTTACCTCAAACTCAATCAAAGTTAGTACATACCCTACAAAAGGGTCCCTTCCCAGGATGGGAGGAAACTATCTCTTGATAGCATCCAAGGTCACAAACATCCCTATGCCCAGGGTTTACATCCACATGAGCATATTTAACCCTAGCAAGCTACTAAGGCATGTAGATAACAAGAAGACCACTTACTAAACCGTTATAGGTCTCCATGATAGGTCATACTTGTTCTTATTCCTCAATATTGGACCATCATCATACTTACATATGTCACCAACCTATAAGTTTGGGGGGGGGGTCATCAGACATATACCTTAAACCAAGGGGTTCCCATTCCTCTAATCATGAGAAGTGCCATGCTTGAATCTATAGAAACTCAAATCTCATCATGAGCATCAGGTACAGTAGGTACTACTACTTCCCCTCTTAGGTCTAGGAACCCTAGGTTCACTTTTCTGATGTCCAACTACATGCTCAACCTTTTAACCATGAACCAAGAATGTACAAGGTATGCCATGCACTTCCTATTATCCTTCTACTCAAGCAACACCTCAGAGTTGAGTCCTCCTCAAGGACAAACAACTATGTGTGAGGCCTCCCAACTTGATATTATACCTTCTTAGGGTCTAAGGAACTCTTCTTCCTATCCTTAGAAGGTAGGGTAGGTACCTACAACTTCCATAGCTTGGTTCAAGAAGTATCTTTACTTCTCTAGGGTTTGGTTCTTCTAAAGACAACTAAGAAACCACAAGGACCCTACACAAGGCAACCACAACCATCCACTTAGGTCATAACATACTCAACTTTTTAGGATTCCTCATACCCTGGAGTCTAAGCTTCCATCCTTCTGGCTTGAGTCTTGCTCTCTCTCCAGAGCTAGCCCTACAAACAACCTTACTATTAGAGGTTCTCCATGAAGGTGGATCAAGCTCACACACATACACCTACAGGGGTGAAACATATGATCAACCTATTTTCGCCCAAGGTTACCCATAGCTCTTTATGCTTATCTTATAAGCTATCCATTATGCCCTTTAGGCCAGGGTGTTAGCCTACTATCATCCCTACTGATGTACTTTGGGTGCTACTTTTCCATGCTCGTCCAAGCTCATAGGGTTTCTATATGGTCATCACTAACCTCATCAATGAAGGAGATATCCTTCACTCTACCAAGCATGACCCTTCCCAGGGTTGGGTCGCTAAAAGCACTAGGTCAACCAAGCTCACATGGCTCATATCGTCATGGGTATAAAAGCATGTCCACCCACACACATGGTCTACCATGACATCTAGCTCATCGTGTCATCTCTCTCTCTAACCTTCACTTAGGGTTAGTGTTAGCATCATCCTCAGAGGATGTGCCAGGTCTATACTTATAATGGAGGTCTCTACCTCCAAGACTAACTCTCTCTACTTATCCTCCTGACAAGAAGGTCTAGCCACAAGTCTCTCCTGAGGGCATGACAACTTATGCCATACGGCCTAAGCATGCAACTATTCTTTAGTTTACGCTTAAACTATGAAGCTTATGTCCATGACATCTTATTTACATGCTTTTCATTAATTTGGTGGAGGATTCCTTAAACCTTAATTTGCATACCCTATCCTCAAGAGGGTAAAGAAAAGAGAGAAAACCCTAAACCTTATAATCCTAATAGAATTAGGGTTGAGAAGGGATGCAAATAGGTGAGAGAGTCCTAAAGGTATCTTATTTTGAGTCAGATCCTAAGACATTGGCCAGGAAGTCACATAGATACGAGAGTCCTCATATTCCGACTATCGGTGTGGAGGAAAATATTGCCAG
Source organism: Alisma plantago-aquatica (assembly GCA_963693085.1). Classification (NCBI taxonomy): domain Eukaryota; kingdom Viridiplantae; phylum Streptophyta; class Magnoliopsida; order Alismatales; family Alismataceae; genus Alisma; species Alisma plantago-aquatica. The sequence continues at coordinate 464,583,122 of OY856413.1, read as the reverse complement.
CCCTCATATGTGATCCTTTTCTAGACACCTCTGTCTTTCGGAAAATCCTCTAATAACTCCCTTGGGTTCTACAGAGTTTGTAAAATTTAATAATTACTAATGATTAAATGAGGAACCAATGCTCTGATACCAAATGAAATGACCCCACCTCCCAGTACCCACCAATTAAGGGAGACCAAGAGGTCAAAGTCGTTATCCCAATTAACAAGATCAAAGGTTCAACAAATGTTTTCACGATGGCAAATCCTAGGAGGGAGAGGGGGTTTTGGCGGCGGTGGTGCTTCGACGCGTTCGAGAGAATCCGAGGTTGACCTTGAAGGAATAATGAATTATCAAGGAGGCGATGAGTCGAGAGGGCAGTATGAGGAAAACGTGGGCAATAGCAGAACATACAATGAAGAACAACAAATTGTGGGTTTCTCGATCCCAGAAGTTGGACTACACTTCAACTTCACAGGAATGAAGGGGACACAAGAAAGTCAGACTACAGAAGGAGAGGACCACCCACTTAGCGATGGATAGTGTCTCAATAAAGAGACGAGAGGGTATTAGAGGCTCGAGGAGACAGAGGCGATTCTTAGCACGGTGACTATGGAAAACCCTAATAAGGAGGGAACACCTCCGTGCACCACAACAACACAAGTACATGGCCCGTCGTACATCGACGTCGTCTCAGGCAGACAGAATCAAGGAAAGACATAGGGGTTCCTAGAGAAGTTGTTTGAGGATACCTTATTGCTACAGGATGTCACACTGGGAGAAGAAGATGGAAAACCCACCCTTACGATTGCCCAAGTAGTAGAGGAAATTCTGGAAGAACCATGGTGATATGTGGTAGTAGCACAAATTCTTGGATCAGATATAGGGTATATGACCCTGCGAGATCGTCTGAAACTGTTGTGGAAGATCTTCGGCAGATTCAACATGTATGAAATGGAGATGGGTCATTTTATTATCCAACTTTCAAGCCAGAAGGACTATGAAGAAGCCCTCACTGGAGGTCCTTGGAAGGTGTTTGGTCTTAACTTACTAGTTTGGGAATGGTGTCCCACGTTCAAACCAAGAGAAGAATTCCCGAAGCTGTTCGTATCATGTGTAAGAATTATGAATCTACCACTTCATCTATATGTACTCACAATGTTCGAGTATATTGGCTTGGCACTGGGAAGGTTGATTAAATTAGATACACACACTACGAGCAGAACTCGAAGCAAATTTGCCCGGTTAGCCATAGAGATAGACACAACATAGGATTTTGCCTCATTTATCGTAATCAATGGGGTTGAGTATGAGGTGATCTATGAAGGGCTTTTGTGGGTTTGTGTGCTATGTAATAAATAGGGACATACATAAAATGAATGTACAACCCAAGATCACACTAAAAGGGAGTCTGATGAAGGAGCAAAACGAGTTGAGGAAGCTAACAGAGAAACTCGTAATAATGAAGACCAGTGGCAAAATCAAAGGACAAGAAAAGGCAGAAGAACCCAACGCCCTCCAGCAGGAGCACACCAGGAAATGCAATGAACAATCCTTTTGCAAGCCTCGTGGAAGAGGACATTGTGGTAAATGACATCGAGGGAAACCTAGAAAATGCTAGAAGAAAGAATGATGCTCAGAACCAAAGCAGGAGAACGATGAAGGTATGGAGAAAGAAGAGCACTGGGGAACAAGAAGGCAAAGAAGATAGCACAAGAGAAGCATTGAAGAATATCACAAACAAAACCAACCCAAAGGCAAGGAGGCCCGAAGACAGACATATTGTTGTAAGCCCATCCAACGATGAGGTAGTCGAAGTCATCCCTATTGTCAAAGGCGAGCACGAAGTGGATATGTCAGACAATAGAAGTTGGAGAAGTGCAGAAGTATCACCTGTATCTAGTGAGGCAATGAATCATATTAACAAAGCTCTCACATCAAGCACACCAATAGGCCTGAATAGAAAGAACACGGGAAGCGACACAAAAATGAAACGCCAAGGTAAACAAAAGCCCCCAATCCCACTGGAGGCACGAAGGTGCAACCCATGCCGACCAGCCCCAACCCCATACATCAATGGTGCTTCACCTACTGAAACCAGTGAGGTACCTATGGCCGAATCGAAAGACCCCGATCTAATAGACAGGAACCTGGAAGCTAAAGTTGGTGCTGACAAGGAAAACGTGAGTCCATAGGAAGTTGTAGAACAACCACAACATGCACCAACCCCTCAACTTTCCTAAATGATTGACATCATGTGTTGGAACATAAGGGGAGTAGGAAAATGAGACACCCATCAGAATTTTAAAGAACTAATGTCCCTGTAAAAACCTAAACTTGTTGGTATCATCGAACCTTGGCTCAGTGGAACCAAAGCTACAAGAACCATCTCCAAATTGGGATTCGAAAAATCATTCAGAGTTGAATCTCAGGGGTTTACAGGAGGAATCTGGCTTTGCTGGAATCATGCGAAGTGTGATGTTGAGATCATCAACTATCACTGACAATTTATAACTTGTTGCGCAATAAGATCATTATCGTCACCTTTGTTTATGTAACCCTCGCATTGTTGTTCAAAAACTATTATGGAAACACCTGATATAGATGGGAAGCAAATTCACAACTCTTTGGATTGTTCTGGGCAACTTCAACACCACTTGCATCCCATCGGAAAGAAGCAGCAGCACACACTACAACTCATCGAAAGCCTGTCTCTTCTAGGATACTTTGATGACGGCAGGGTTTTTGGACATGGGGTTCTCAGGACCACGGTTCACATTTAAAAGGGGACAGCTACAACAACATCTAGACATAGTGGTAGCAAATGTGGGGTTCCTCCAATCTTACCCACATTTCATTGTAGAACACCTACCACGTATGCAGTCTGACCACAACCCGCTACTGGTGAATCTACCGTAAAACCCATCAGAAAGCCAAGATTCATCACAAAAGTGAGCTGGAACTGCGATGTAGAGTTTAAAAACATGTTATAGAACAACTGGGATGGGAGTGTCAACTTCAACCAGGTGCTTGACAACAGCCGGACCACCATCACACAATGGGACAAGAGGAAGTCAGAAGAGAAGAGAAAGCAGAATAGCATTGTAATGCGCAACATCAAAAGGTTAGAGAAGGAGTTGGCACATGAATACAACCCCATCACTGACAACATGTACACAAACATGAAATCAGAACTGGACAATATTCTCAAGGAGGAAGAAGAAGAATGGAAAATGTGAAGCCACATCAACTGGCTACATGATGGGGATTCTAATATCAGATTCTACAATGTGTTTGTCAAGCAACGACAAAGGAAAAACACAATCACCCGACTCAGAAACAAGGAAGGCGACTGGGTTACCGAAGCTACATATCTGAAGAACATGGTATGAGGCCATTTCCAAACCCTTGTCATAGAGGAAAGCAATCCCAATTTCAAAGTTCTGGCTTCCATCCTTGGTTGCATTGAGAGACTGACTCTGACATAAATCAGAAATATCGGGGCAGAGCCAACTGAAGAGGAGTGCTTACACATAATTAAGAATCTGAACCCATACAAAGTCGTAGAGCCAGATGGAGTTATAGGTCGGTTCATTAGTAAACATTGGGTTGTTTTCGGGGGGTCTGTAATGGATACAATGAGAGGAGCACTTAGGGGTGACTCACTATCAGCTGAACTGGGTAAATCCACCATTATCTTGATCCCAAAAACACAAAAACCAACCAGCTGTGATCATCTGACCCATTTCTCTAAGCAACTTCTATCTGAAGCTGATATCTAAAATTGTGTTTGAACAACTAAAGGGCCACATACCTCAATGGATTTCACAGGCTCAAAGCGCATTTGTGCCCAGGAGGAGGATAACTGATAACATTGTTGCCATGCAAGAAATAGTCCACATGATGAAGAAGAAGAAAGGAAAACAATACATGGCTATCAAAATTGATCTATCTAAGGCATATGATATATTATCATGGAGTTTCATTAGGGATACTCTACAAAGACTCCACCTACCAGATAACATCCTTGCCTGCATCAAAAATGCCACCACTGTAGGGGAGTGCGCAATCCTCTGGAATGGTGAGCTGACTGCTCCTTTCAAACCCAGCCGGTGGTCGAGGCAGGGGGACCCAATGTCACCTTACATATTTGTTTTGTGTATAGAAAGGTTAAGTTAGATGATACAAACACTGGTAAACCAAGACAAATAGAAACCTATCAAGATGGAAAGAAGCAACATTGAGGTCTCGCACATGTGCTTTGCTGATGATATCATTCTCTTCTATGAATCTTCATGCAACCAAATGCAAAATATCAAGAAATGCTTCCATGAGTTTGGAAAAGCTTCTGGACAAGTCATATGAATAGCCAATACACAAGTGTTTTACTCAGGCAGCATCCCTAGACATACACAGAATCACATCAACAAGCTATGTAAATTCCAGGAAACATATGACTTGGGTAGGTATTTTGGGGTGACCATCATGCATAAACGAGTCACCAAAAGAACCTACACTGGTATTCTGGAGAAAATTGACTATAGGATTAACGGATGTGCAGTGAAAACTTTGTCCCTAGCTAGAAGGTGTTGTATGGCTAAAACAACCTTAGAATCTATCCCTACCTACGCCATGCAAACGGAGGTTCTTCCACTCACACTTTGTGACCGTATAGACAGTAGTATCCGAAGGTTTATGTTGGGAGGTGGCCACAAAGAGAAACCCCTATCCCTAGATGCATGGGACAAGATCACAACTCACAAGGAGAATGGAGGATTGGGTTTTAAGACTATGAGGGACTGGAGCATGGCTTTAATAGCTAAGAATGCCTGGGATATAACAAACAATAGAAGAACCATCTGGTGCAATTTCATGAGAACGTGATATACTGAACACACATAAGGAAATTGCAGTAGCCTTTCTGGTCTGGCCCAAGCAACCCTGAAATGCAAGGATATCATTATGGAGAATTCATATGTCCTTCCATGGAATGGGAAGTCGACTAACTTCTGGGAGGACACATGGATCACTACAGATGTAAAACTGAAGAACAAGGCTCTACATATAATACCGAGTGATTTGTAGGACCTCTTGGTTTCAAGTGTTGTCAAGGAAGATGGACAGTGGGACACTGAATTCTTAAAGCACTGGCTACCACGATTAGTGGTGAGCAAAATCCAACACATAGAACCCCCGATGGATGACAGAAGAGATGATATACGGTTTTGGAATGAAACTGACAATGGAAGCTTTACTACCAAATCCACTTACCACATCCTGAGAAGAAGTTGGGACAATGCTATTATAGGAGAGTGGATCGTGCTCTGGAAGGCAAAAGTAGCACCAAGGGTGAAGTTTTTAACTTGTATTGCAGCACACAAAGGACTGGTAATGAATTGTAGGCGGGTACAATGACAACTGACCACAAGTAGCATATGTGAGAGATGCAACATAGCTGAGGATTCCGCAACACATGCTCTGAGGGATTGTTCTTATTCTAGGGAAGTTTGGATGAAGATCTTTAATGATAATTTGCCCATAAATTTCTTCCAATGTAACGTCGATCAATGGATGCAAGACAACCTGAAACTAAATGACGATCAGCGAGATCAATTCATGATGGTAACTTGGCACATATGGAAAGCACGCACTGAACAAGTGTTTGAGCAAACCAAGTTACCAGTAGTCCAACTAGCTCAGAGAAATTTGAAAAGACTTCTGGATGATGCACCAGGGATGGCAGTGGAATAACCAGCAACACCTCTCCCCGGAGAGTGAAAAATGGTCCGAACCCCATGAAGGCTACGTCAAGATGAACACTGACGCTACTTGGAAGAAGGAAAAAACCACAACTGCAGTGGTAGCTCAGGACTGGGAAGGAAGGTGGGTAGGAGCACATGTCTGAACAACTCAGGCGAGCTCTGCCCTCCATGCTGAAATAAAAGCAGTCGACATTGCACTCATGCTGGCACAAGTCTCTGGGATCCAAAAGATGACCCTCGCCATTGACTGTAAGGTTCTTGGGAATATGCTTCAGACATATTTTGACATCAATCCTAAGTATACAATCTTGCTAGAGAGGATAAAGGAGAAACTGACCTTCAACGAAGATTGGGAGCTCAAATATGAATCAAGAAACTGTACCAAGGTCATTGATTCCTTAGCCAGATCACACCATAAGAAAATCATAGGTACCTTTGACTGCCCTAGACCCCTTGAGTGTATCCTACATATCTTATAGGAAGACATATGCAATGGTAGTAGTACTACCATACTTTGATTTCATGCACACCTCTCACCTTGTAATGTTTTTTCATATTCGATTTCAAGAGGAGGGCAAGATGAATAAATAGCCTCCTGGCTACTACAAAAAAAAAGGGTTCAACAAATAATCAATAATAATTATAAAATTCTACCAAACTAAACTGAAAGCTGGTATAAAATAAAACTTTGCATACTTTTTAAAAACTTTAGATATATACTTATATCCACAACATGAATCTACTCTATCTAATCCTCCTTGCACTTTATTTCTTATTTTCACAATGTGTCACTAGACTGTTTGTTCTTTTCAATGTTATACCTAAAACGTCGACAAACAAAATATTGGTCAGCATAAATGAATATTTTGGTATGTGGGGGAAACAATAATCGTACAATTAATTGTAACATCATATTGCAATCAATTATAATTTAACAAACCACATTACATTTTAAACATAACTGCTCAATACATACATACCCTAGCCTCTACACTGTCCCTGCAGTGGACCTAGATGCTACCTTCCTTATGGTAGATCCCCATTAAACCTCGAATGATCCTACCTAACAGGTAGATCAATATCTAGGGTTGAGTCGCATGGAACTACCCATAGGTGGCCCAATCCCTAACTCATGGTGTGCTAAAGAGTCGCATGGCACTACCCATTGGTAGCCCAATCCCTAACTCTTGATAACCTGATGGTCCCACAAGTAGACCCTTTACTAGGTTACCCTTTCTTCATTAGTAAAGCCACAGAGGAGCACCACAATCTGAGCCAGTCATGTATACCTATTTATGGTGATAATCATAGTCACTTTATAGTTGCATGAAATAAAAGTCATCCAAGCAGTTATTTTTAGGCAACTGATAAAACTTTTGGGAATCACTGTGAAATTAAAGCAATTAACCATAAGCCTAAACACATACCTGATCCAGAGAAACTTGATGTCCAAGCAATAATATTCAAGATAAATCAATCAAGAAATCAACAATATCCTGAAATTAATGCATAACATCCAAGTGTCATTGTTTTATCCAAAACATTCTCAAGATCGACTTGGATTCCACCTTAGAATTTCTAGGCCAACTTTAGGGTTTTATTAGGGTTTAATCCTCCATTATGCATTTATCACTTTTATTGCCCCATTTAGATCACAAGCCCTAATTTCAACATCATAGGCATACTTGACTGTCAATTAAGTCTAATATATCCCTTTTACACTAAAACTACCATCTTTATCCTTTTAAGTTATGGCACGATCATTAAGGCCAATTATCATCTTCGATTTCTTTTGAATTGACAACTCATGTTTCATCAATGATTATAGTGCAATTCACAATTGTACCCTAATTACTATTTTTCACATCTTTTAGGTTAGAAAATCCTAATTTAACATTGATTGCACCTTTGCACATAGGGAAACCCTAATTACCAATTATCCACATTAATTGTATTTGCTCAATTAAAATCATTAAAAGACATATTCTCCTAAATTAGGGTTTCTGAGCATATTTATGTACATGGAACCCCAAACTGAGCCAATTATGTATAAAGATCATTCTTTTATATCTAAAACATCCCTTTATTAACAATGAGTTAATTACCACTGTAAACATCCCAAAACATTAATCATCTAAAACAAGGGCTTTTCATTGATTAAACCATTAAAGATGATAAGTTTATACTTCTTTCAAACTATAAGGATATTTAGATACTAATAATATTTTTATTGGATTCTACACCCTTTTCTGATCAAAATTCATATATTGTTTGTCTTAATACAAGCTACCAGAAATTATATATGAATTTTATGAGATAATTACCTTTTGGGCCAAAGGGAGGCCGCCACATCAGCAAATTGGCTCGCTCCTACAAGGCAAGTCAGTGATCGGGTCAAAGGACAACTTTTCCCCTCTATTCCTTTATGAGCATCAAGGGTAAAGGAGTATTTTTACCCTTTCTCCTTCTTCTTCCTCACGTTGGTCCCTACGTACAAGGCTGCGTCGATCCATGGTCAACACAATGGTTGATCCTGCACCCTCGACCCTCAAACCTCAAAGTAGCAGCTCACACACTTCTGCCTGATCCTCCCAAACTTGGCCCTGCTTTCGATTTTTCCATTGGTGTTCTAGATGGCTGGAACAGGTAGGATGACTCCGACACGGAAAGTTTACAGGCGTAGGGGTAGAGAGTATAGTTCTAGGGGAAATTCCCCACCAGTTGGCGATTGTGAAGGCTAGTAGAGTCTCACGGAGGCTATTGTATCCTTTTTAGGGATCAACAACCCTCTTATATAGGGGCAGTCATCCTGACGCATCCCTACTGCGAAGAGCAATATGGTGAAGCTTCTAGGGCTTCCCAAACCACCCCAATCATAGGTTTTTTCCAAAATTGCACATGGACCAGGTTGCAAGAGAATCTAGGAAAATCCGGACGCCTCTTGTTTCCCGATCTTACCTCATGTAGAATACGACCCAGGTGCCCTTGGATCTTAATCCAACAGTTTCCATGCCACACACCTAATAGTTATTCAAATCGAGGAAAAGAAATAATTGTGGCATTTAATGCAAATTCGATGATTATTCTTTTACTCTAAGCAAACTCATAAAATCAGTAACTCTCTCCTCATTTATCCTTTTTCAATAAAATTGTAGGAAAACGTCTATTATGAATTAATCTACCATTGTATGAAGTTTGAGACCAAAACTCAAGGAAAAACCATTTTTGTTCATATGCAAGTCAAGTACATATAAGGCACATGTTCGGTATTAAAACAACTATTTTCTCTTTTCTCTCTGCCTATTTTCTTTATTTGACTTCCTTTTACCATTCGAAATCATGTGGACTCGAAATATTTTCCAATATGGAGTCATAATCCATATTTCCACATATTTCTTGTATTATTATCATTATCTGACATTTCTTCTAAATAAAGCAATATTTAATTAATCCTTTCTCTTTCTTGTTGCATTATCTTTGCAATTTGAACTCCTTGGAACCCAAGGAACCCAAAAGGCACGAAATCCACCTTTGGGGAATATTCTTTTGCCTTCTAGAGGTTTCTACATCTTTCTTTTCTCCATTTCTTAATTATTCATTTACTAATTGAATTTCCTTTTTATTTTCCTTGTTATTGAGCCCAATAACCAATAAGGCCCACGAAACAACCAAGCAAGGCTATCTACAAACGAAATTCATGCATTCAATCAAATGACATTATTATTTGTTCATATATCTTTAATTGGAGAAATTACATTTCTCCCCAAAAGAATATCAAAATTTGGGTTGTAACAGTTATTATAATTAGAGCATGATCTGACTGATATCTTTGCACCACTTTATCTCAATATGAACATGGTTGATTGAGACATTGTTGGTTATATAAAACTCCATTTGGTTTCATCTTTAGCAATTCCGTATTAAAATTTGGGGGGCCACTGATGCTAATTTTAGTCAAACCTTAGTCCACTATGGTTTCTACTAAATTGTTGTAGCTACCATTATTAAGTCTTTTATTTGCCATCTTTTCATCTGGGTGCATGTAAGTGTTAATTCCCCAACTACTACCCTTGGTGCCTTCATATTTTGGCTTAATGGTTACCTAATTCCTGAGAAGATATCCTCCTGATCTCAGAGTACTACCATACATAAAAATTAAGAATTTCCTATTATCCACCTTACAATGGATAAATTGCCAATGGCTCAAGAGGAACTTCAATTGGTGATGTTCTCCTTTCCATAGAATCCACACTCTCCATAAAATCAGATGCCTCAACTTTATGAGCATTGAAGAAGTCAAAGATTCAATTATCTTTTCAACACCATCACCATTCATTCGTGGTTCAAACAATGCAAGGTTGTAAACCCCATATTTGTATACAAGCTTCTTCTCCAGATTTTGAGTATCTAAATGACATATATAACCCTTGGTGTTCCAAGCAAAAACCATCATTAACCTACTACCTCTGACACTTCTTTCTCCACATTTATGTCCTACTCCAGTTCTTGGGAATGAGTCTGCTTCCCCATGTTCATGGATGCAAATTCGGGTTTATCACTAACAATGAAGATTTTATGATTCCTTATATGGACTTCCACATTGTTATTTCCTTAGGAACTCACGTACATGTTATAGATCTATCACATGTACCCACATGGAACACTCCATCATGTATGGATTCTATTGATGTTCTCTTTTCTCTATACTCTTGTTGCCTATTGGTATTATTGTAGTATGGGTTGAATCTCTCTCCTTCCTTATGTTCTCTATTTGTCCTACAAAATTCCTTGCATTCTAGACTCTCATGTTATTTCCCATAGAATTGTCTATTGTAGTATTACAGTTGGTCTGCTGTAGTTTTTTCTTATTTTTCTGCATTCTCCTTTTTCCTTTCACTCCAATCAATGCCCCCTGTTTCATTATCATCACCATCTTTAAGATCTTCTCCATATGAAATATATTGTACTTCTATATCAGAATCTTCCCAACCATGTAAATAGTTTTGTAGTGACCTATTTTTTCAGCATCCCTCAATTAAGGAAAGACCAAAAAAGATGAGATCCATTACCTAAAATTTCCAAGGATCGAGATATAACCAAATAACAAATAATACCAAATAATTTCCACCAATTCAAATATTGTTTACAAAATGCTCCTTCGAAGAGTTACATGAATTTCTTAAATAAGAAAATGTACATATGAAAAGAATTATCTATGTAATCCTCCTTACAAGCTAACCTTAATGTATTTAGGTAAATTCATCTGGTTTATCATGTATTGTCATATTCATGTATGACATTTACCTAAAATGGTGTGAAACAAAAGCACTGATTAACATCTCAAAATATATTGTGTATGTGGGGTGCATGTAAAAGTGTGCAAGTACATAACAACACATAATCATTCAATTACTTGCAAATAAGAATTGAAATTTTAATTATATATTCTTAGCCCTTAATGGATATCTTATCTTGGGTGTGATCACTATCCCTTCTAGGGCACGTGTGCATCACACCTTGATACTCATCAGCCTAGGGTTCTGAATAATATATCTTACTTTATGTGATATTCATAGTGGAATTGTAGTTGAAAAAAATGTAAATAAACATCCAATAGCTTAATTGTTCAATCCCCAAGAAAACCTAGTAAAACACCAACAAACTATATTGTAGGTAGTCATAAGCGTAACCACATACTTTCTATCAAACCATGAAGATCTTGCAAATATACTTCAGACATCTTATACACTCAAGCAAACATATCAAGCATTCAACATTTAAGCTATTTGTATGTAACCATCACATTAATCAGATATAAAACACTACTTGGGTCCTAATCTAGGGTTTACGATTTGGGTAAGGAATAAGTATACAAACCCCAATTCCATCACTCAATAGTTTATTAAAGTTATTAATCAACATTATACATCTTGTGTAACCTTGATTATAAAGTTTGGTCTTTTATGTCATTAGGAAAAATCATTTTATGCAACTTAAGATCCTAATGATAAAGAATATTAGGCTCTAAACCCTAATCATCAGATTCATCATATCCCTTCATTAAGAATACTTGATTAGTTTGAGTTCATTAAAGTTATCATCTTTAACTTAAAAAACCTTAGTTCTTCATATGTATGAAAAATCACATTAGAAACCCTAAATATTCACTATTATCATTATAATCATCTTATATTCTCATCATGTTCAACATAGTAGATAATAACACAAAATAAAGGCTTTTAATGTTTTTCAACATTTTAACATCAGAATCAATAGTCCCTGGGTCTTGTGCATACGGGCAGGAGTAAAACAGTCACTTGATTATGTTCCTCCCTTAACTTACTTTAGGCTGACTCCTTACGGCTCTAGCACACCCTTGTGCATCCCCAACGACCTCTACTTTTTGGTTGTGAGGTTTCACCGCCCTAGAAAACTCGGCCAACCACTTGGTCTTCCTTGAATCCTCTACTACCACCACTACAATCATCAAGAAAGAAGCCCATATCCTTCTTCAGTCTTCGGCAAATGGTAAGACCTACAATTCACCTCCTTCTCTCCCTCTCAACGTAGTGGCTCCTTCTCTCCCTTTGTTTCTTGTCTGAAAATTGCTGCTTCACCTTCTTCCAATGTTGCTCCATGCCAACTCTCATTAGTGAGGAGTCATCCATCCTAATCCTTCTCTTTGGTATGGTCATACAAAGAAGGGGTGTGGGGGTATGAGACTACTGGTTGGTGTTGTGGGTATCAATCTTGACATCATTGTCGTTGTCTCTCTCAACCCAATAAGGAGTCTTCCTCTCATCATCGTAGTTCCTAGGGTGCAACTATAAGCCTAGGTGAAACAATTGGGTTATGTATGGAGATCTTGCCTATATATATATTGTGTTAAGGAAGCAATCAGTTGGTCTAGCCCCTTCATAACTCGTTTTCACCCAAGCATTGAATACTTTTCATAATTCTATTACTTCCTTATGTACATGAATAGTTGGCTTGTCCATAATATTCTATTTATATCTTTCTCTCTCATGCTCATGACAAGTACTCATGGATAAAGCATGTCTCTTTATCAAAATGTAAGAATTCAATATATTTCAAATATAGGGACACATACATTCCTAATTTACATGTCCACTTTACATGGTTACCACATCAAAATCCATATAGGAAAGCATATACCTATATGGTTGTGCATGATACTTGTATATCCAATCCATACCAAGTATAATATCAAAGTCTTCCATATTCAAGAGGATGAATTCAAAGAGAATATCATGATTTTTGAATTTTATAGGTAGGATATCAATTTTTTATAATGTAGTTAAAATTTTTCCACTATGATTTGAAACATCAACAATATATCCCAAATCTCTTTGTGTAAATGTAACACATATGTCATATTTTGAGATATGAATGTATATTTTAGATCCAAAATCAAACAAAGCTTTAATAAGATGATCATTAAGAAATACAATGCCTACACAAAATAACTTTTGTCATGAATATTTGAAGGCATTGAATAGGATATTAGATAAATTAAAGGAATTAAGGCTACCTTCAACTAGCTTATTTGAGTTTGCCTTAGCCTCTTTTGCAGTCATTGTAAATACTATGGCATTGTGGTGTCCCTGAGGAGGTACTGAATTCGTTGGATGGTTTCCAAAGACATACGAGTAGGGCACTTGGCAATGAAATGGCCCTCCTTCTTGCAGTTGTAGCAAACAAGCTTGGAATAGCGAGAAGGTCCATCATGTCCTCATCCACAAGTCTTACATTTACTTTGGTAGGTTTTCAATTGATTATGGTTTTTTCTCCGTGCCCCTTTACCTAAACCTCCCTTTCCTGATCCCTTGTTATGGCTAGGGTGAAACTTCCTAGAATTATCTTCATCAGTGGTAGTTAACCCTAGGTATCCAATGCTCGAAGGTTTCTGCATACCCTACTCCCTTTCCAATTTAAGGGCCATATCTAGGGCTTCATCAAAGTTTTTGGGATAGGAGGTAATGACTAGGGTTTTTAGGTTGGAAGCTTGGCAGTCAACATACTGCTCCACGAGGAAATCTTTGGTCTTAATGGGTGCATAATGCTCTAGAAGTCTTAACTTATGAGTGTAGTCAACCATCGAGAGATTTCCCTACTTAAGTTCAGTGTACATCCTCTCCTTCCTCTTCCTATAAGATGTAGGCAAAAAATGGTCGGTGAAATATATTTTGAAGGCTTCCCATTCCATGGCATCTATGTCTTCTTCCATATTCCTACTATAATTTTCCCATCAAACCTTTGCCCCTCCGTTAAAGAGGTCTGTGGAAAATTTGACCTTCTTCTCATTGAGTACTTCTATGGTACATAAATCATTCTCCACTGTCAGGGTCTAGGATTTGGCCTTGTCCATCACCTCAGGTTCAAATTCCCCCCCCCCAAAAGGTGTCACTTTTGAGTTTGACAAAATCTAGCACAGTCACTTTCTTCATGCTAGATGAACTAGGTTCGGGGGTTCCTTTTAGGGCAATAGTCTCCATGATGTCTAAGAGGATTTTCTTTTCTTCTTCCCACCTATCCCTGACCGTATTGTTAGGATCATGTACATTATAGGTGTCATGTTCCTTTCTCTTTTTAGAGGATGACTCTTCAGAGGCCTTAGAACTACAAGTTTTTGGATGCATCCTAAAAATTAGGTGAAATAGATTAGATATTATATTTCTTTTTTAGTACATTTTTTGAATTATATTATATTTCATTATTCCTCTTTACTAGTTATTCATGATCTTAATGTTATGATTCATGGGGTATATCCTAATAATCCTTATCAGTCAACCCTTAGGATTCTAACTAGAGTGACTCATTCCTAATCTTATATCATAGAGATGAGAGGGAAATATTTATAACATAGAGAGTGAGATATGAGAGGGAATTTCTATAGAGGAAATGAGAGGGAATATCTATAGATGAGAAGGGTCCTTAATTAAGATATTACCAAGAAGTAGGGGATACTTAGGTTCTTTTTTAGGTAGACTTATATTTGCATAAAGGTAGCCTTGTGATTGCTAAGAAATGTGGCTCAGAGACTTTAGCCAAACCCATGGCATTTTCTATCCTAGACACCTCCACCCCTTATATCCCTAACTCAAGGACTACCCTAGACACACAATAGGGTGAATGAGGTTTCATACAACTATGATGTGTGAACTCCGGCTCTGATACCAACTATGGTGTCTCCAATTCCTATATACTTTCCATGATGACATTCCCTAGATATGTGTGCACTCATAGATATAAGATGTCAAGAGGGAAAATATAAGGGATTGTGATTGTCATCTAGAATATATGGAATCCATATCGTGTTCACAAAACATCATATAAAATGCCACACAACACCGTCATCCATAGGGATAAAGAGTCATGATTACATTATTCGATATAAACAAATACTAGTTATAGGAAATGAAAAGTACATAGGACATAATATATCCTATACATCATCTAGAAGGAAAAGAAATGCAACTACTGATAAGCAAATAGACATGAGCATCCATCAAGCTAATATCCACCAAGGGAACTTTATTAATATCTCCTGGTACTTTGATGTGCTTTACTTGTTCTTTTCCAAGAAAATACGTGAATTAGATGAATTAACAAAAGTTGTGTATGTGGGTGAAATACATGTTTAATAACTGGCATAATGAAATATTTGAAGAAATAAAGTAAAAGAAAACATTATTTATGGAAAGAATCAGGTAAACCTTTCTTTTATGCATGTCTTCAGATGTAGTTGTACTACTAAGTGGGTCAGAACCTTATCTTGCATATATGTTGGGCCATCCCGTTCCTAGGGCTATGGGGATGTGCTGACCTTAGTATTTAGTAGATGGAGAAATACTTACCTCCTATCCCCTAGGTCTATGGGGATGTTCTTTACACAAGGTTATTATCACCCTCTTTTGCTTAGATCAGGGATTATTTATTGAGTTCATCTCATTTTGGAGTCATAGGATCATATATTAGATTTAGGGTTACATATAGATTATGATATCCTTTATTATTTAAAAGGAACGTTTAGGATTAGGGTTTCTATATGATCTAGGTCTCATGAGCTTCCTTTTAAGGCTCACATGATCCAACATAATCAGAGTTGAATCTAGGGTTTTGGGAGTCGTACATAACTCATAATAGATCATTCCTTGATTAGGGTTTGACAAATAATACACAAAGGTTCATTATAAAGAGAGAAAAGCTTAGTATTAAGGTTTCAATAATCTTTGCAATAATCTAGGGTTGTCGGAGTCGTACATAACTCATAATAGATCGTTCTTTGATTAGGGTTTAACAAATAATAAACAAAGGTTCATTATAGAGAGAGAGAAAATCTTAGTATTAAGGTTTCAATAATCTTTGCATTACTAATCATTACCTAATTAGGGTTTCGTGATGTATGAGCAACATAGACTCTATTAGAGTTTAAATGTCACAAATATCAAATTCCAAATCATGAATAACCATTATTACCACAATAAAATAATAACAATATGATCATTAAGGCTTTAGACTACTATATTTAAAAATGGGATAGATTTAGTTTTTAGAAGTATTTGTATTAGGTTCCCCATATTGTTTTGATGAAAATGACATATAGCATTGCTCTTGTCCAATATTCCTAGCATTTTCTATGATTTTTCTAAGATAAAGAGTTTTCTATTTAATCAAATAATTTTTTTTGAGAATATATCTTGATCAACGGTCAGATCTGACTGGATTAAAGAATCATATGGATCCTTGACCTTGCGAGTGCAATACATCATGTTGAGGTGGCGAGCGTTGATAGGTTTTCCAAAAGCCACGTGGATTACTCACTCTCTTCTCTCCCTCCTTTGCTGACTCACGCTCGAGTGACATGGCGGCTTGCGACTGGTCTGACTCTGTCCAAGTCAGCACCACGTATCCTCCTCCTCCTTTTTTGTTGCATGCTTGAGAAGCCCAAAGAAACTCTAGCTAGCGATGGAGCAATCAGTGGTCCTCCTCATGGCTATCTGGTGGAGTCAGTGGCTCCATGGATGCTCTCTTAGCCTGGCTGACGCTCCCTCATGCCATGGATCCTCCTGGAATGGAGCTCAACTAAGGAGGGTGGAGGGGTCATTGGAGAGAGGAGGTCTGAGAGGAGGAAGGAAGTCATGAGGGGTTTGAGATACCATTGATCCTTTTGGAGTTCCCATGAAGGTGATGCCAGGGATAATTTAGGATGGTGGTGATTCCTAGAGGTAGTGGAGCTCCAGGTCAAGAGAAGGTGAAGGAGGTTCAGGTTAGGGGTGATGGGGTGATGTTTGGTGTGATTTAGAGTAGGGGATGCATAAAGAGGTGAGGTGGTTGTTTTGAAATCCTTAAATATGCATAAGGGGGTGAGGGTGAAGAAGCCCTAACCTACCCACTGCCGCCAGTGAGAGATGCAGGGATGAAGGGGATCATTCTCATCGATCCAAGGGTTAGGGGCGACATGGAAGTGGTCCTTAGGCTTGGTTTTCCAAGGGGAGGAGAAATACCCTGCTAGAATCGTGATATGTGGGCTAAGATAGATGTGAGGTGCTGACATGAGGCGTGTGTATTGTTGGGAGTCGGGGTCGAGGACTGCGGGAGGTAGGATACATGGTCTCCACTGTCAGATATCATGCAACAATTGTAATCATGAGCCGAGTATGAAAATCATCTATTGAAGCTATGTGACTCACGGCCTGGACATTTAAATCTAAAACATAGGTTTAGGGCTAATAATGAAGCAAATAATGTTTATAATTTCAAATGTTAATAACTCTCAATTGGTTCATTCAAATTGAAGTGAAATCTTAGGTATAACTTCATTATGACATTACCTAATTATGTTATATATTTGTGGTTCAAATATGAAAGTTCACTATGTAATTTGACCATGTACTAGAGTACATATATTTAACTTTAATATGTACTTAGGATTTGTATTATTTTAAAAATTTTGTACCCATATGGTCAGAATAGTAGAGGGAGATGATTTAGTGTATTTGAGATGATAAATTAAGAATGTTTTATATCATTAAATCTATAAAAGAGATATTAATAATGTAAAAACACACTTTGCCACAATAATGCTATTGATGGAGGTCCTTTGGTTCATCTATGGTAAAATGATTATAGTGAAAAAGTACGAACATGGTGAACCTATGGAGAAATTGTGGTTGATGGAGTGACCAATGTAGACTAGAGTTTTCGATCTTCCGATGAAATTATGGGATGTAGATATGTTTGAAAAACCACTAGAGGGGGGGTGAATAGGGTTTTAAAATTAATTTAACAATTATTTAACTCAAACAACCAACCACAAGAATATTGGACAAGGGGACAAGGATTTAGAGTGGTTCCTACCTTAGCAAATACTAAGGTAGTCAGTCCACTACCCTGTTGCTTACCCAATCAGGATTTTGAAAGAATTTAATTTTATTACCTTGCAAGGACTTTACATAAAATTAGAATTCTTTCCCTAAACCCTTCGAGCAGCCTTCACCTTGAAGTAATTGCATCAACCTTGAAGCAGCCTTCTTGAAGTAACTTCAAGCTCCCCCTTGAAGTAGCCTTCCTCCTGAAGTAGCTTCTCATTGCAATAGCCTTCTAGAAGTAGCTCGAAGTCCACCTTCTCCACCGAGAAGAACCTTCTCCAATACGTAGCCTCCAACCCTAGGAGTAGCAAGGAGAATACAAAGAATAAAAGGAACAAGAAAGAAAATGGAAATTACACTTATCCTTTGAAGCACAAGGCTTGATTTTCCTATATCAAGCGTGTAGATCTCCTAACCAATGTATATGCACATGTGATTGTTGTGGATAGGAGATACTAGCCTATAGGACACGAAATTAGAGCAAGTAGAAGGATCGCCAATGCAAGTGTTGCTCAATTTCTCAAAACAGATTGCCAATTGTAGGTGTATGCTCAAGTGTATCACAAGTGTAGATTAGGTAGTTTTTAGGTGTCCTAAGGCATGTCCTATTTATAGGAATGGCCTACAAGTGCTTAAGGACGTTCTAGACACTTTCTTGGGGGTTCTAAGTGCTTAACTAGCCGTTAGGTATACTTTAGTTGCTTTAGCAACGACTAGTTAATTAATTTTGCAGTTGTTGTCAGAGTCCATCTCGGTCGAGGAATTGTCGACCGAGACACCTACTCGGTCGAGGTTTTGTCGACCGACAGGCTCTCTGGATCAAGTGTTTGCAACATTCATCTCCAACTGCCAACTACCTTGTCAGCTGTGTCTAACGGCTACTTGGATCTTTCTCGGTCGAGAAGTTTGTCGACCGAGAGTGTCTCGGTCGAGGAGTTTGTCGACCGAGATTGCCCCCATTTCAATGTTTCAATTTAAGGCATTAAGTGTGTGTATGAGTGTGCATATGTGACACTATTGAAGGGGATGACCTATCTTAGTGTAGTGATTGGCTAGAGGAGATCTAACGCTTGATTTACATGAAGTCTAAGTACTTGTACATTATATATTTGTACAAGTTTACAATTGATTACATTTCATGAAATTTACAAATATTCAAGCGTATAGATTCCCTAGTACTTTGTCATCTACCTTATTCCTGCAACACTCAAGTAGCACGTTAGATCGACAAGAATGAAATGTTTGTCATCATCGAAACAAAGGGATTTATCATAATGTAAATTTAGCCAACAATCTCCCCCTTTTTGAAGATGACAAACATTTCCTAAATATAAAATAAGAAAATATAAAACATGTGAGTTTCATACCTGAAATTTACCTTTGTAGCCATCTTTGGTTTTGCAAGTGACTGCTGGCCAAGATATTATGAAACTCATTTTAATTTTATGTTTGTGATTTTATATTATTTCTCCCCCTTTGTCATTTCAAAAAGATATCCAATACAATCATTTAGTATGACTTTGTGTCTATCTTTTTAAGCTTTGCTCCACCTTAAAGATATATCCAATTAAAATCAAGGGATTTTATTGTCAAATTTAGCCACAATTTGTTTCTCAATCATTTTCAAAGGATGTTAAGCCTTGAAATGATATGAGTTTCTTTTAAGTTTATGGCTTATGTGTATTGATTTCTCACCCATTTTACAAGGGATATGAAGCCCTGAAAATGATATGAGATTCCCTTAAGCTTATGATATATATTGATTTCTCATCCATTTTGCAAGGGATGTTAAGCCCTAAAAATGAAATGAGAATCCTTTAATCTTAGAGTACATAAAAATGTCTTTAACCAAATGCATGGGATGTTAAGCCCTGCTTTGTTTAGAGAGTTCCTTTAAGAACAAGATATATCAGTTTTATGAAATTCATAGATTTCTTCATAACCAAGAGTAAAAATACTAAGGTTGTAACAAGCTTCAAATGATGTTTACAATGTTTTTGTAAGCTTCTTAATCAAATAATCCAATTTGTTTTTATGAGCTCCCCCTTAATCTTACAATTAAAGCAATTTAAAGCTTCTAAGGTCACAAATGATTTTAAATTTTAATTTTGACCTTTATCAAAAGTATACTAAGATTAAGTACAATAAAATGATGTCCAAATAAGCATTTTTTCAAAGATTATTTTAGGTCGACCTTGACTTCGACCATAGTGCCCCTTGGTCAAATTTTATTTCAACCAAGAGGCAAAACCTGCAGATTTCACATGTGAAGTATAAATTTTGCAAGTAACTTAAAGAGATATCAATTTGAGATACTTTGAGTAAAACCTATATGACATAGTCCATGCACATCATAGATTCTTATTTTTATAGCAACATCTTTACATGTAGAGAACTGAATGGTGAAATAGTGAACACATATGTATGATGATAGAACATTAGCATCATGAAATTCAATACAAGGTTGGTATGTAGATATGTCAAGGAATACTTAGAATAAACCATGAAAACAGTAATTTTCCTTGACTTAAAACAAATATGATTCATAATATAGATGAAGATATTCTCATATAAGTGTTCAAGATTTTTATAATTTGTTCATGCCTGACCACCTTTTTCAACAATCAGTCTTCTATTAGCACAATTTTCATAAATATCTATCTTAATTCATGATGGAAAACTTTAATATATTGTGTTCCAAGCATGATTTCCAGAATTTATTCTTATTTTGCATGTAAAACAGTTATTAACAACAAATAGATAACCACATGATCAATTAAAAGATTATTCAGCAATTTTACTGCAGACTGAAATCAGTGACCTGCTCGGTCGAAGATTTCTCGACCGAATGATTGCTCGGTCGAAGATTTCTCGACCGATCAGGTATCTGTATTGTTTTCAGAACTATTTATCAATTCCAAGTAAAATAAGATTATGCAAGTTTGAGCTCGATTGTGTTGAGACATGACATTTGTATATCATGAATCAGTTTAGGTCAAATCTCAACAAGTTAAATTTGAGTTTCTAAGTTTTAGGAATCCAAGCTGAATCATCATTCCTTTTCTTATGTGGGCATGAAAATGAATAATGTCCAAGACGCATGCAATAATGACAACTAATGGAGTCAATTTCATTTCTCTTTCTAGGAATTGTGTTTTTAGGTACAAACATAGTCTTAGTCTTGGATGCTTTAGCTCTTTTGGGTTGACTTCTCTTTGGATCATATCCTAATCCTCTTCTTCCATTATAACTAGAGGAAATTTTCAGAATATTCTCAAGGATGTCATTTCCTCTTAACTCATTTATTTTTCTTTGTAGCTTAGCAATATCATTCATCTTCTTGTTTATATCTTTCTTTGCTTGATCTAAAGCAGATAATAGAAAGTTTCTTTCTTTTACAACCTCATCATAATCTAAGTGTGAACATAAAATAGGTTGTTTCTGAAGATCATTCACTTGAGTTTGCAAGTTTAACTTTTCTAAGGAAAGAAGATTGCAATTTTCCTCTATAGATTTTAACTTAAGATCATAATCTTCATTTACCTTTTTGAGATCCTCATTTTCAGATGTAAGAGCAAGAAGTTTAACATTTAAATCATCATTTACTTTATTTGATTTCTTAAGTTTCTTCTTGCACTCAATATATTTCTCATCAGTATCTTGAAGACTAGCAATTAGATCTTCTTTTGGTAGATCAAAAAGACTTACCTCTTCTTCTTCTTCTTCATTTGTTATAGCAATGAAGCACTCTACATCTTCTTTTCCATCATCACTATCATCACTTGAATCATCCCATGCAGCTTTATATGCTCTTTCGTTCTTTTTGTGAGATGATTTCTTCCCTTTATTGAGTTTTGGACAATCACCTTTCATGTGTCCCTTCTTGCCACATTCAAAGCACCTGGAAGAAGAAATACTAGAAGTTTTATTAGTTTTAAAACTTTTATACTGCTTACCATTTACAATGAGAGTTTCTTCTTCACTATCATCTTCCCTTGTATCATGATTGTTCTTGGTTGATGCTTTGAATGCAATGTCCTTCTTCCTCCCTTGTTGAAGTTCACGTTCTCTTCTTTCTTCCTCTTCTAGGGTTGCTTCATGAGCTTCTAGGTTGCCAATGAGTTGTTCCATCCTCAGTTGGGTGAGGTCATTTGCTTCTTCAATGGCCGTCACCTTGGGCTTGTATTTGGGAGGAAGTGATCTAAGGATCTTTGATACCTGATCTTCCTCACTAATAGCCTTTCCTAAAGCATTTAAACCATTTACAATTGAAGAAAATTTTGCATACATTTCACTAATAGATTCATTCGGATCCATACGGAAGGGTTCAAACTTTTTTTTAAGCATACTAATCTTAGAATTATTAACTTGAACAGTCCCTTCATAGGTAATAGATAGTCTATGCCATATTTCATAGGTTGTTTCACAGTTTGATATCCTATTAAATTCTCCTAATGAAATTGAACAATAGAGGATACTTACAACCTTGGCATTCATTTGAGCCGACTTTACCGTATTTGCATCCCACTTTGCATATTGCACTTTAGGAAGCTCGTATGGGGTTGACACCATCCTCCATAGATCCCAACTGATGCCTTGGAAGAATAATTGCATCCTTCCCTTCCAGTATGTGTAGTTTGTTCCATCAAACGTTGGAGGCCTAGCAACAAGTGTCCCTTCAAGATTGAGGTTGTTGAGCAACCCATCACCCATTCTTCAAGACCTGGTTAGGGTTCCTTGAAGCCTGCTCTGATACCAATTGAAAAACCACTAGAGGGGGGTGAATAGGGATTTAAAATTAATTTAACAATTATTTAACTCAAACAACCAACCACAAGAATATTGGACAAGGGGACAAGGATTTAGAGTGGTTCCTACCTTAGCAAATACTAAGGTAGTCAGTCCACTACCCAGTTTCTTACCCAACTGGGATTTTGAAAGAATTTAATTTTATTACCTCGCAAGGACTTTACATAAAATTACAATTCTTTCCCTAAACCCTTCGAGCAGCCTTCACCTTGAAGTAATTGCACCAACCTTGAAGAAGCCTTCTTGAAGTAACTTCAAGCTCCCCCTTGAAGTAGCCTTCCTCCTGAAGTAGCTTCCCGTTGCAATAGCCTTCTAGAAGTAGCTCGAAGTCCACCTTCTCCACCGAGAAGAACCTTCTCCAATACGCAGCCTCCAACACTAGGAGTAGCAAGGAGAATACAAAGAATAAAAGGAACAAGAAGGAAAATGGAAATTACACTTATCCTTTGAAGCACAAGGCTTGATTTGCCTATATCAAGCGTGTAGATCTCCTAACCAATGTATATGCACGTGTGATTGTTGTGGATAGGAGATACTAGCCTATATGACACGAAATGAGAGAAATTAGAAGGATCGCCAATGCAAGTGTTGCTCAATTTCTCAAAACAGATTGCCAATTGTAGGTGTATGCTCAAGTGTATCACAAGTGTAGCTTAGGTAGTTTTTAGGTGTCCTAAGGCATGTCCTATTTATAGGAATGGCCTACAAGTGCTTAAGGACGTTCTAGACACTTTCTAGGGGGTTCTAAGTGCTTAACTAGCCGTTAGGTATACTTTAATTGCTTTAGCAACGACTAGTTAATTAATTCTGCAGTTGCTGTCAGAGTCCATCTCAGTCGAGGAATTGTCGACCGAGACACCTACTCGGTCGAGGTTTTGTAGACCGACAGGCTCTCTGGATCAAGTGTTTGCAACATTAATCTCCAACTGCCAACTACCTTGTCAGCTGTGTCTAACGGCTACTTGGATCTTTCTCGGTCGAGAAGTTTGTCGACCGAGAGTGTCTCGGTCGAGGAGTTTGTCGACCGAGATTGCCCCTGTTTCAATGTTTCAATTTAAGGCATTAAGTGTGTGTATGAGTGTGCATATGTGACACTATTGAAGGGGATGACCTATCTCAGTGTAGTGATTGGCTAGAGGAGATCTAACACTTGATTTACATGAAGTCTAAGTACTTGTACATTATATATTTGTACAAGTTTACAATTGATTACATTTCATGAAATTTAAAAATATTCAAGAGTATAGATTCCCTAGTACTTTGTCATCCACCTTATTCCTGCAACACTCAAGTAGCACGTTAGATCGACAAGAATGAAATGTTTGTCATCATCGAAACAAAGGAATTTATCATAATGTCAATTTAGCCAACAATCTCCCCCTTTTTGAAGATGACAAACATTTCCTAAATATAAAATAAGGAAATATAAAACATGTGAGTTTCATACCTGAAATTTACCTTTGTAGCCATCTTTGGTTTTGCAAGTGACTGCTGGCCAAGATATTATGAAACTCATTTTAATTTTATGTTTGTGATTTTATATTATTTCTCCCCCTTTGTCATTTCAAAAAGATATCCAATACAATCATTTAGTATTACTTTGTGTCTATCTTTTTAAGCTTTTCTCCCCCTTAAAGATATATCCAATTAAAATCAAGGGATTTTATTGTCAAATTTAGCCACAATTTGTTTCTCAATCATTTGCAAAGGATGTTAAGCCTTGAAATGATATGAGTTGCTTTTAAGTTTATGGCTTATGTGTATTGATTTCTCACCCATTTTACAAGGGATGTTAAGCCCTGAAAGTGATATGAGATTCCCTTAAGCTTATGATATATATTGATTTCTCATCCATTTTGTAAGGGATGTTAAGCCCTAAAAATGAAATGAGAATCCTTTAATCTTAGAGTACATAAAAATATCTCTAACCAAATGCATGGGATGTTAAGCCCTGATTTGTTTAGAGAGTTCCTTTAAGAACAAGATATATCATTTTTATGAAATTCATAGATTTCTTCATAACCAAGAGTAAAAATACTAAGGTCGTAACAAGCTTCAAATGATGTTTACAATGTTTTTGTAAGCTTCTTAATCAAATAATCCAATTTGTTTTTATGTGCATCCCTTAATCTTACAATTAAAGCAATTTAAAGCTTCTAAGGTAACAAATGATTTTAAATTTTGATTTTGACCTTTATCAAAAGTATACTAAAATTAAGTACAATAAAATGATGTCCAAATAAGCATTTTGTCAAAGCTTATTTTAGGTCGACCTTGACTTCGACCATAGCGCCCCTTGGTCAAATTTTATTTCAACCAAGAGGCAAAACCTGCAGATTTCACATGTGAAGTATAAATTTTGCTCACAATAAAAATATGTTGTGGGTGAAGTATCTACATGAAAGGTATATACATATAGCTTCAGTTTGGAGAAGTAAACCAGAGTTAAGCTATTGTTGGCTTTAGAAAAAACTGCTCTTTGTACGGGGTAGACATATTGACAAAATTGATACTAGAGTGGGTGATGGTGAAAGTACTTTACATTGTCTCAATCCATGGTGCTAGGGTGGTAAGACTTAGTCCAACATTCAAGGTGGACATATTATGGCTAGAATTTGTGATGGTAATCTTTGTGGGATTGCAGTTTGCATTGCTAATAGACTGTGGTGTTTTCTTGCTATTCGAGGGTCAAAAGCTACTTGCAATTTTTAATAGTTTGCAACAACCTTCTAGGCTAGAAAATATTGTATGATTTAGTGGGAAGAAGGATTGAAGTTTAGGGATACATGGGAGTCACTTAGGGAGCATTATGAGAATATGGCATGGGAAGGATGGTTGTGGTGAAATATGTTGCCTATAAGAAGGATTTTTCTGAATTGTTTACCCACTTAGGAAGTTTTGAAGAGTTTTTGATTGTAGATTATTTGCAGGTATGTTCTTATTTGCAATTATACTGAATATTGTGAGAATCTATTTTTGTTTTCTCCTTTTCTATGGACTTCTAGATGAATTTTGACCTAGTATACGGTAGAAAGGTGACATGTTGGCAAGATATCGTGAGCATTGGTTGTGAGGCTAAGATTACAACTACACTGATTATTGATGCTATTTGGAAGGAAATAAATAGAAGATACTTCTTTAATCTATATATAAAGGTGGATGACAATTAATCAACTATAATTTTTTATATAGATCTAGTTTTGAATAAATAAGTTTCAATGTATATATAGCATAGTTTTTCTTCTTCTTTTCTTGCTTTTGTACATGCTTCCAATTTTGCAATGAGGAGGTGCACTTGGTTCAGATATATATATATATATATATATATATATATATATATATATATATATATGTATATATATATGTATGTATGTATATATGTATATATATGTATATATGTATATATATATGTATATATATACATATATATGTATATATGTATATATATATCACTTATTTTGATATAATTATGTGAAAACCTGAATTTCTCTCTCTACTTTTACAAACGTAACGCTCCAATTGAGAGCCAACCTTCTCAATTTGATATCAATTGTATATCTTGAGTATTAGGATTCTCGAATTTGGTCACCTCAATGGCCAATTCTGCAATGTGTGACAATAACTCAAAATATTGAACGCCATGGCATGCTTTAACTTATGACCACATCTCTACTAAATTTGAACATCTTCAACTTATTTTTATTTCTCTCTAATGTTATTAATCTTGTAGTGGGATGAATTATCTGTTCAATGATGCAAGAATCATTTCAATTAGAACTATGAGTACAAAGTTATAATTGTTTGAATCACCTAACTTTTAATCATCAATTTAATCCAGTTACCTTGTTTTTGAGCTTATTGGGTCCAAATTGGGCAGTGTGGCCTAGAAAAGGAGGAACCTACTTGCCAAGTTAGCAATCCCTTGTTTGTTTTTTTGATCAATTATAGCCATCAGATCCTACCCCACGGATTATGCCCCCTCGATCCAACGGCTAGAAGTCATCTCCTACCTCCAGTCTATACAGTGTATCTATTATGTGTACCCGCTCGAGCCTCCACCAATCGGCCCATTCCACACCTCATTTTGTGAAATCAAAGCATGATTCCTTCCTATTTATTCATTTTGGTTCATCTTTCCCTTCTCCCCTGTCTCATGCCCTAGAGAACTTCCTCTTCGTTTCCTTGCATCAGCTCAACCATAGTGGTGCCACCAACGTGCCTGGTTAGGGCTTTTCCCCTTGTTCACCCCCGTGCCCAACTGAGGAGAGGAATGGGTTCATGGGACCATCTCGGTGGTGGGATGCCTACTTGTAGGGTCACAAGCCCCACTATTCTATCCTTCTCATAGCCCCACTAAGGGGGTTCACTACATCACCACCTTTGTGTGTGCGGGTTGCACACCCTGGAGAATGTGGCCAATGGTCGCTAAGTCAAACCATGAGTGTCTCCAGGCCCCAATCCAATAGTCACAAGTTGTCAAGTTCTGCTTTGAGAACTCTCCACCTCTAAGAGTAGGCCAGTGGCAGACCTCAGCCATGTCCCACTAGCCACTCTACGACTGGGAAGTCCTAACTGTAGAGACTTGGATCTTGCTTCAACGACCAAGATCGATGCATGAATAAATGAAATTCATTGACTTCCTTCTACTATAGGTTTCATGAATTACTTTAATATTGCATATCTCCCACTTCATTAACCAAATGAGGTGATCAAATATACCAAATGCATCGCCTCGATGAGACCTACAACATGGACCAACATGCAGACCCCAAAATGTTCTTCTAATTCTCCTGATTTACTAAAACTACGATTTTGACCTTGTTTGACCACGTTAAATGCTTGACTATGCTAAATATTGAATAGTTTATTCATCTCTATCCTCCTAACCAGAAAATTAGTAACCTATAAGTGTTTTTGGGTATAATGGAAGTCCTAGTCGCCTTTCTTGCCCATGAATGACTTTTTTTCATATATGTGACTTGTTTGGTACCTTAATGATGAACTCGGGTCTATATTGCTAATCTTGTTTCAAAATGATATATCACCTCACCCTAAACTGGAATATATGTAACCTTATGCTTCCCTATGACACTAACATCAACCCTAAACTCCTTGTTAGTATTTCTGTTCTATGTGACCTTAAATCTAGTCCTACTATGTGAATGCTTAGTTATACTTTGAACTAATGATATATTCGATATAATTTACCCACCCAACTACTTTAGATCCTTTAAATAAGGGATCTTGTAAGTGTTTGTTGGCCTTATTGTTTATGATCAACCTCTTGCTTTATGATATTGTT